>JAFBJY010000268.1:0-64656 GCA_016801885.1 Toxotes chatareus
AAATAAACTTCACAGGTTCTTGTTTTAATCAAGTTTCAGCTGCTGGTTTTCACTCTCATCTTTTCTGAGTCTTTTTTTTTTTTTAAGTTGACTTTTAAAATTCATAGAATCGAGGCTCAAACTCTTCAGAGTAGTCAGGAGCTTTCTAACTCTGTGAACCTCTGAAAGACAGTTTGACAAGTTTCTATCTTTGTTTTTTCTCAGATCTTTCAGATAAACTGTGGCAGCATTTTGCTTTGCTGCTTTAATACCTGAAAAGGTGTGTGTGAGTGAAAGAGACAGACATGTACAGACTGAACTATCTGTTCAACAGTCAGAGTTTCTCTAACAGGAGGAGACTCTCTCTGCTACACTCTACACAGAGACACTGAGGAACCAGACTTCCACACTCCAAACCCAGGATACAGAGGTTCAGTGAATGTGGTGTTGAAGGTGTAGAGGTGGATCAGTGAGTCAGAGGAGACTCTGTAGAAGGACAGAGAGCCAGCAAGACAGTCCACATACACTGCTACTCTGTCAGAGACAGAGGAAGATGATGAAGAGGAGGAGGAGACAGGTGTCATTGTGTTATTGTGCCAAACAGAGTAACCACCATCAGAACAGAACATTCTCCAGGACTGATTGTTCCTTCCAAACCAACAGTTTTCTCTGTTTCCTTCCTTCTGATTCCTCTGTAACTCACTGATTTGTGAACTCCTCCTCCCACTCAACCTCCCAGTAACAGCGACCAGTCAGACCATTACTACACAACAGCTGATGACACTGGTCAAATCTGTCTGGATGATCAGGATATGACTGATCCTCCTCCACATGTGTCACCTTCCTGTTGTTGTCAGACAGTTTGAGCTTTCTGTTTACTGTGTTTGTGTTGATGGTGAGTTCACAGAAATCTGATGGAGAGAAGAAGACACAACACAGCTGCAGTTATTGATCTATCACCTGATCATTGATTGACACTTTGAAGATGGTTGAATGTGAGCTGCTTTGTTTTCAGGAATCAAATGAAAACCACACTTACACTTCCTCAGACCTGGTCTCAAGCATCGGACTCCACCAGGCTCCACTCTGAAAGGAGGAGGGGGGTCAGACCAACACATTCTCTTTCAGTATGCAAACATGGACATTACATGGCTCTCATACACAGATGGTTTGATTATTCTGTTCATTCAGCAAAGAGACAAAGGACCTGGAGTCCTTATCTTGGAATGATACGGAGCAGGGAGGTGACATGGAGGAAAGATTCATCATTTGTCTTCTCGATTTGATATTTGACACTTTTGGTGTGAGACACAACAAAAGATCTCAGAATGACAAGATCAGGATCTCAGAGAGGTTCAGCTGATTATTGATCATGGATATTTTAGAAGACAGAGACATAATCGGAGACCTGATTTCATTTCCTCCTTGGTTTGAGACACTGGCAGATGAATGTCTCTGAGCAGTGTAGATGGTTTTATTATTGTTGGGATGTTATTATTAGTGTGTCAGCACTGAACAGGTATCTAAAGTCTTTGGGGTTGTTGTGGTGAAAGCACTATGAGTGCTCAAAGTGGCTCTGTTGGTTCAGGAGCAGTTCAACCAGCTGCAGCTCAAATGTTTCCACGCTGGCTTTGTGCTGATGCAGCATGAAATCCAGTCTGAGAAAGTCCTGCTCAGGTCACAGAAAACAGCTGACCACACCTGATTTAATGATTGTCACATATTTTCTCTTAAATATGACACAGTGAGTCATGATGAGATACTGAAGTCAGAATTAGAGAAACCCCTCTTTGTGTTGTTGTTGAATTCAAAGCACTTGTGTAGAGATCTGTCATCAGCTGTGACACACTAAATGTTTCCAGCTCTTCCTCCTCTATCACACACTGTCTGTGGCTGCAGCAGGCCTCTCCATACCTGAGGGTGTCCAGTCTCCAGTGTGGATCCTTCAGTCCAGCAGACAGCAGCTTCATTCCTGAGTCTCCTGGATGATTGTAGCTCAGGTCCAGCTCTCTCAGAGGGTTGGAGCTCAGAGCTGAGGCCAGAGAAGCACAGCCTTCCTCTGTGATCAGACATCCTGACAGCCTGCAGACACACACAGCATCACACAGGAACACTCTGTCAACACCTGCTGGTCTGTCTTGTTGTTCTTTTTTTCATATTTTTGTTTTTGGTTCTGGTCCATTTTGGTCCAGGTTCAATGTATTTAAGGCAAATCCTTTAAACATCATCTGTAAGATTAAAAAAAATCAACAACTGAAGCAAAAACAAGTTCTGCTGACTAAAATTAACTTTGAACAATCCAACACAAGTTGGCTGTTTATCCACTGATGTAAATCAGATATGAGCAAACAGCTAAACAGGTTGATGGATCCTGACCTGAGAGTCTCCATGGTACAGTGTGGACTCTTCAGTCCAGCAGACAAAAGCTTCACTCCTGAATCCCACAGGTCATTGTCACTCAGGTCCAGGTGTCTCAGACTAGAGGACTGGGAGCTGAGAACTGAGGACAGAGCTTCACAGCTTCTCTCTGAGAGGTTACAGCTGCTCAGTCTGAAGAGGAAACAATGAAGAAAAGTCAAATAACATTTGTGTTTAAAGGAAAATTAAAGGAAAAAAACTCTCAATTTTAACAGTGATGATCATCGCTCATTGACTATGATTCAAACGCAGAAATATCAGCTCTTTATCCACCTGCTAACCAATGAGGAGTTTCTACACTGATGATCATCTTTCATTGGCTCTGATTCAAATCCTTTCTGTTTTATTCTCCAGTTTGGAGACATGACAGTTAAATATGACAGAATCAGTAATAAACAGACATGTACACAGTCGAGGCCGTAAGTATTCGGACAGTTGTACATGTTTTGTTCTTCGGCAATTTACTTTATTAAATCTGAGGAGTTTGTTTCACTTCATATGTATTTGTCCAGTTACTTTTGAACCACTAAAAGGGCTGAATCTCCCACACAGTTCTTTCTATACTGATGTCAACCTGCTCAAATTAAAGCTGAGACTTGGCTCTTTAATGTAGGATCCATTATTTTAATTCAGATTCAATGTGAGAGAGCTCAGAGATGATAATAAGGAATTAAAGAAGAGAGGAATTTAGGAGTTTTTATATAATGACGAATAAATCCAACTATCTATACACTTACAGAGCTTTGTTAGAGGCTTTGACAACTGGCAGCAGCTTCAGAAGAGCGTCCTCTGAAGCAGAGTATTTCTTTAGGTCAAACAAATCCAGATCTTTTTCTGATGACAGTAAGATGAAGACCAGAGCTGACCATTGAGCAGGAGACAGCTGTCTGTGGAGAGACATCCTGAACTCAGGGACTGTTGGATCTGCTCCACCAGAGAACGATCATTCAGTTCATTCAGACAGTGGAACAGGTTGATGCTTTGCTCTGCAGAGGGAGTCTCTTCAATCTTCTTCTTGATGTACTGGACTGTTTGCTGATTGGTCTGTGAGCCACTTCCTGTCTGTGTCAGCAGACCTTGTAGGAGAGTCTGATTGGTCTGCAGAGAAAGACCCAGGAGGAAGCGGAGGAACAAGTCCAGGTGTCCATTTGGACTCTGTAAGGTTTTGTCAACAGCCCTCTGGTAGAAGGCTGCAAATTTACCTCTTATTATTTTGAGTCTTTGGGAAGATGATTTCTTTTTTGACAGCAGATTGACTCCAGAGTTGATGAAGGTCAGATGGACATGAAGAGCAGCCAGAAACTCCTGAAGACTCAGATGGACGAAGCAGAACACCTTGTCCTGGTACAGTCCTCTCTCCTCTTTAAAGACCTGTGTAAACACTCCTGAGTACACTGAGGCTGCTCTGATATCGATGCCACACTCTGTCAGGTCTGATTCATAGAAGATCAGGTTTCCTTTCTGCAGCTGCTCAAAAGCCAGTTTTCCCAGAGACTCAATCATCTTCCTGGTCTCTGGACTCCAGTGTGGATCTGTCTCAGCTCCTCCATCATACTTAACGTTCTTCAGTTTGGACTGAACCACCAGGAAGTGGATGTACATCTCAGTCAGGGTCTTGGGCAGTCCTCCTCCCTCTCTGGTTTTCAACACATCCTCCAGAACTGTAGCAGTGATCCAGCAGAAGACCGGGATGTGGCACATGATGTGGAGGCTTCATGAAGTCTTGATGTGGGAGATGATCCTTCTGACCTGCTCCTCCTCTCTGAGCCTCTTCCTGAAGTACTCCTCCTTCTGTGGGTCAGTGAACCCTCTGACCTCTGTCACCATGTCAACACACTCAGGAGGGATCTGATTGGCTGCTGCAGGTTGTGTGGTTATCCAGAGGCGAGCAGAGGGAAGCAGTTTCCCCTGATGAGGTTTGTCAGCAGCACATCCACTGAGGTGGACTCTGTAACATCAGTCAGGATCTCAGTGTTGTGGAAGTCCAGAGGAAGTCGACACTCATCCAGACCGTCAAAGATGAACAGAACCTGGACCTCTTCAAACCTGCAGAGTCCTGCTTCTTTGGTTTCAGTAAAGAACTGATGAACAAGTTCCACTAAGCTGAACTTTTCTCTTTCAGCACATTCAGCTCTCTGAACGTGAATGGAAATGTGAAGTGTATGTCCTGGTTGGCTTTGTCTTCAGCCCAGTCCAGAGTCAACTTCTGTGTTAAGACTGTTTTCCCAATGCCAGCCACTCCCTTTGTCATCACTGTTCTGATTGGTCCATCTCTTCCAGGTGAGGCTTTAAAGATGTCTTCTTGTCTGATGCTTGTTTCTGGTCTGGCTGGTTTCCTGAATGCTGTTTCAATCTGTCTGACCTCATGTTCATCATTGACCTCTCCAGTCCCTCCCCCTGTGATGTAGAGCTCTGTGTAGATCTGATTCAGAAGGGTTGGGTTTCCTGCTTTAGAGATCCCCTCAAACACACACTGGAACTTCTTCTTCAGAGTAGATTTAAGTTTACGTTGACAAACTGCAGCATCATGTCCTGAATGAACAAACAAGAAACAACATCAATGACTGATTCATAAAGGAAACAACACACATGAACATATTTCCCTCCATGTCTTGAGACGTTAGTAAATGTCCCATTTGTCCATCATGTTGAATCTTTAGAGAAATCCTCTTACTGCTGTTCAGACAGTCAGCCAGCTCCTCCTGCTTCATTCTCCTCAGGAAGTTCACTGTGATCTTCACAAAAGCCTCTCTGCTGCTCCTCCTCTGCTCTTCATCCTCAGCGTTCAACACCTCCTCATCCTCCCTCTGACTCTCTGAGCATGGGTAATCTGGACTCAAAACCTTCTGGATCTTCTTCAGCTCCTTCTTCACAAAAGTGACAATGTTCTCCTCCAGCAGCTGGAACAGAAAACTATATGAATGACACAATCAAAGTAAAACCATGGAGCCAAACATCAGATCCATGTTGGACACACTGACAATCCACTGCTCTAAAAAGTGCAGCATGGAGATTATTGTCAACACAACAGATGTCAAAGTAGTTGTTGTCCATGTACAGACCATAAATATGGAGTCCAGGTGTGTTTGATGCTGCTGGGCAGACTGAGCACTGGGAACCTCTGAGCTCTCCTGGTCCACTCTGTGGAGGAATCATGAAGAATTAGCTCACATTATGTTTGCAGCATCTGTGAGCGTTTTATGCTTTGTACACAAACAACAACTGCTTTTATGTTCTGTGGTGACTGTCCTGATTAAAGCAAACACTACTGTGCTGTGACAATGAGAGGAAACAAGCAATCAGTTCTGTACCTCATGACCTAGAGTCATCACAACAAGTCCACCTTTTAAATGATGAGTTTTAAGGACTCATACTCATACATACAGGAACTGGATAGGTGCTGAGTTACAGGAGTTTTAGTTCTGATCTGAATGACACATATTAGAACATAAGAAGTGCTTTTCTTGAAAAGAGAAACATCAACCTTGCCACTTTCAGCCTGTGTTGTCAACATGATCCTGAAACACAGGCTTTAGTGGCAATATACTATACTGTTCATGAATGCATGGAGACAAAACACAATCACTTCATCTTTCATAGAATACCAGTTATACAGGACAGCTGTCTGATACATTTTAAACTCAGCTGCAGCTCACTTCTTTGCAGCTGAGGGAGGCACAAACACAAGAAATGTAACACAAAACCAACACAGCTGACTATAAACATGATGAAAGTAAAGGTGCTCAAGGCTCCACCAATCAGGATCAAAGAGAGAGAAGTGTCAATAAAGAATAAGTAAAAGGTAAAATAATAAAACCTTTAGTTTAAAAAGAAGTTAAAAAAAATAGAAAAGTTAAAAACGTTGCTTCAGGACCTCAGATCTGGCAAGTTTCTCAAAAGCTTTCATTCAAATTCAAGTCAGGGCGACTGCTCTAAAATCATTCAGTGTTTTGGGACAGCTGGATTTTGGAACTGGGACAAACACAGCGTCTTTCCAGAGCTTAGGGACATGTGTCTTTAAGCCCAAAGGAGGAAGAGGAAGAGATTTATAGGTCCCTGAATCGACCCATAGCACAGGTCCAGTGTCTTTTCCCACCTGGTTGGACAGGAGACATACTGGTAAAAGTTTTTAAATGTCTCATAAATGTCTCCATCATTTGTCCTGTAGAAATATCAGCTGCTCCTCCACTGATTGGCTCTTCTTTCTTTCATATCTTTCACACACGATTCAGAGACGACCATTTCCATTCACTGACACACAGATGGACTGAGATCCACTGATTTTATCTGACAATCTGTTTGTCTGCAGTGTTTCTGTAGAAAATGACTTGATGAAACAAGCTGCAGGTGATTATTCCACACAAACAACTGAGACTCAGTTCATTTCTCCTCAATATTATTCGAGGGGCCCTTTTAGTTAGGGCCCCTGGCACTTTCCTGCCTTTTCTAATAGTAAAGTCCGAACTATATGAAGCAGCAACAACAAACCAAAACCAAACCAAACAGCAGAGACACAGATAGACATCAATAAAAACAGCAAATATGTCCTGACAGACAGTTTTTCTGTTTGTACTGTGACCAGCCACAGAGATATAATCACCTATCAGAGCCGCTGAGATGCTTTATTGTGAGAGTATTTATGGATTTGGGTCTTTATCATCTAATTCATCAGGTAGAGTTTGTCCTGATAGGACCAGGAGGCCTCTGACTCTGTGGATGGAGTGTTAACTGTCTCTCTGAAAATCACATAGAGCCTGAAAACCCTGTCAGCCCCTCTGAGCTCAGTCCCGTAGAGTTCATCTTATGACAGAGAAAGTCAGAGCTGTTCTCCAGCCGCTGTCCGGCCGAGCTCAGACCGCATTCAGCGGCTCAGACTGCGGGGAGAGCAGCGGCTCAGGTCCGCCTCCTCCACAGGCTGATTCAGGCAGGAAAAAGCTGCCTTCAGTCAGCAGTAAGTGGAGCCGCAGACTAACAAAGGCTCCGTGTTCTGCTACTGACCATCAGCTCACTCTGCTTCTACTCTGACTCCACCGCCTCTACTGCAAATATCCACACAACATGGCGGATAATGAATGACTGAATGAAGAGACAAACCGTTGCGTCTCTGCGCGCCGCCATATATGAATGGCGGTCCTCCTCCTGCCTCATCCCGACTTCACAGTGACAACTCAGAGTCTACACAACTAAACAGCACAACGCAGTATAAAAAAACAGTAAAACACTAAAAACTAGAACATCAGATAATTCAGGTAACTACAGGAAGTGTTGACGTGTAAAACATTAAAAGTGCGGACATTTACCTTCAGACAGAGAAATCATCTGCGCCTCTAACTTCGGTCAAAGTGAAAGTAAACTTTCAGAAACCGTGGGATACAGTGATGGGAATTCCGACTTTAAGAGAGCCAGTTCTTATACTTCAGAATCAGAATCAGAAAAAAAGCGAAATTCTTTGGTTATGGACAAACTCCCAATTGAAAATTAAGAAAAGAAGAAAATTGCACAGAGAAGTGTGTACACAGAGAAAAGAGGTATCTAAAATAAAAAATATAAAAAGAGCCGACTCTTTCCCCTCCAAGTCGCTCCTCTGATTTGTATTTATTTATTTATTTTTGCTGCCTAAATGAATTTATTACTAAAATAATGTAAAATTCAGTGTAAAATGAATTACAAATGTAAAAAACATATTGTATCAAAAGTTTATTATTTATATGGCTTATTATACTCAACATGGAACAGAGTGCTAAAAAAATAAATTTTAAGTCCAAAACAAATCCCCATCTCAATTTGACAAAAGCTCCACTCTCTGATTGGTCTCTGATTAAGAGGTCTGCAAAGTAGATGAAGACTGCATCAGTGTCAGTGTAGGACAGAGGACACACGTCATAGTTCCTTCAATTAGCCCTTGTGTGGTGTTTATATTTTTGTTACTCATGTTACAAATGAAACAAAGTTTTTCAGAACAACTTCATCCTTCCATCAGGTTTCCTGTGTAGACTTGTAAGTTCAGCCACTTGGTTAGCTCAGTTGGTAGAGCACGAGACTCAACTCAGTCTCTCAGGGTCGTGGGTTTGAACCCCACTCCAGCGGCCTCCCATGGGCCCACCACTGTGGGAGGTGCCATAGGACTTTGGTGCATTGTGGCAGTCTCCCCTGCGACCTGGGCCTGGACCCAGGCAGATTATGACATGACAGTTCCAAGCATATGAGGAAGTGGCATCACATGATCTGTAAGTTCCAAGCAGATGAGGAAGTGGCATCATGTCACACCATATACTGGGTAGCGGCCCCTTTAGGCCAAGGCAAAGGGTTGTAAAACAGGGGGAGGTGGTGCACCCACTTGTCCCAGAAGAAGAAGAATACACCTCAGCCACCTGGAGGGGGTAGCTGCAGCCTCACCACCTCTACCTTTGGCCTCTGCTCAGGCTGAGGAGCAGCTGTGTCTGATCTGCATCAACAAGCAGTGAAAACTTTCCTCAGTGCTCCTGAAAGTTGCAGTGAACACACAGACTGTTAATGGATCTTATTTTCTTCTTTTACTTGAAAAGTCATTGTGGGAGGTGTAGGGGTGTAATGGGGGGCACACAATGCTCCAATGCCCCACTTGGTGACAGGCTCTCTCAAAGTCACTTTATGACTCTATGAGATGAATTCAACTGCTTCTCAGTCTTTGGTGTTGATTGAACAGGAGTCTTTTGCCCTCCAGTGGTCACTGTCAGTAACTACAACTCTGCACACTGACAATGATCTGTATTGTAAAGTGGAAGTTAGGCTGCACTGTTAAAGGAAACAGAGCACAGAAGCAAAAAGCTGTCATGATTGGTAATTATTTACATGACAGTCTGCATAGAATATTAATCCAAAATGTATCTGTAGCAGAGTGGAACATTAAATATAGTAATGTGTCAGAAATGGATCATTGTAGACAATAAACAGCAGCAGAGAACATGCAGCTCCGGAGCCAGAGATACCTGCAGAAAGGTACAGAGAAAGAGAGAACAGAGAGAAACAAGCACAGGACTACGGGACAGAGAGGACACAGAGTTAATGACATGGAATAAAGGATGGTTCAGTTGCCTGAGCCAGCCCTACTATGGGCTTTATCCCTAACTGTAACAGTGTCTATAAAAATAATTGTGACTAACTATAGGTTTAGTCATAATAACTAAAACTGTAACTACAACTAATTATAAGCTTTGTCAAACAAAAAGTTTTTAGCCTAAATTTAAAATTACAGAGTGTGTCTGCTTCCTGAACCCTTATCTTCATGTTTACTGCTTGTTAATTGTTTAGTTTGCTCAGCTGTTCATTTATTTATAACTAAGTAGTGTGGCCCCAATATAAATAGTAATGTTGTTGTTTCACCACAAGAGGGAGATGGTGGTTTGGAGTCACTCCTGGTCAGCGGACGTCGACATGTGATTGTGTTGCTCAATGATGCTTCCACTTTGACTTCCTAGTATCATGTTGTTGAATGTGACAGACATCACTCATCTATACCTCAGGATGAGGCCACTTTTTTAATGTGACTCTCGGTTTGTTTTATTTACTGCAATGTCAGCATGATGTTTACATGGCTATAAAATAAATGTAAAAAGAACAGTAGTCAGTGATGGCTGACCACTGTTTCTGATCCCTAGTGTGTAGGTAAACATACAACAATGTAAAAATATCACTGGATATGACATGATCAGATGATTAATACTGAATCAAAGCTGCGGTCGTCTTTAATTCACTGTGTTTAAAAAATGGATTCCAACAGTGACAGGTTTTCAAACATGACAAAACAGGTAAGATTTCAGAATCCAAAGCTGACAGAGAAGATAGAGACATACAGGATCATCTGTAGGTTCACATACAACAAACATTCAGCCTACAGATGCAATTATTTAGATTCTTGCTGCATTTATTTTAAACTCACAGAATCTTTATCAGAACCATGTTTAGTTCCTAAAAGTTCAAAATGACTTTACAGTATATTGTAGTGATTACTTATGATTTGTCTGAATTCAGACAAAACTGAGGTTATTTTGTTTGGTCCCAAACACCTCAGAAACAGTTTATCTAATCATATAGTTACTCTGGATGGCATTAATTTAGCCTCCAGTACGACTGTGAGGAACCTTGGAGTTATTTTTGATCAGGATCTGTCCTTTAACTCACATATAAAACAAGTCTCTAGGACCGCCTTTCTTTCACCTGCAAATATCAGTAAGATTAGGAACATTCTGTCGCAGAGTGATGCTGAAAAATTAGTCCATGCTTTTGTTACTTCTAGGCTGGACTACTGTAATTCCCTATTATCAGGATGTCCAGTTAACTATCTAAAAGCATCCAGCTGATCCAAAATGCTGCAGCGAGAGTACTGACTGGAATTAGCAAGAGAGATCACATTACTCCTGTACTAACTTCTCTTCATTGGCTTCCTGTAAAATCCAGAATTGATTTTAAAATCCTTCTCCTTACATATAAGGCCCTCAATGGCCAGGCTCCTTCATATCTCAAAGAGCTGATAGTACCATATCATCCTAACAGATTGCTTCGTTCCCAGAATGCAGGTTTGCTTATGGTTCCCAAAATCTCTAAAAGTAGAATGGGAGGCCGAGCCTTTAGCTATCAGGCCCCTCTCCTATGGAACCAACTGCCAGTTTGGGTTCGGGAAGCAGACACCCTCTCTAATTTTAAAACGCAAGCTTAAAACCTTCTTGTTTGATAAAGCTTATAATTAGTTGTAGTTACAGTCCTAGTTATTTATTAAACTTATAGTTAGTCACAATTATCTCTATAGACACTGTTACAGTTAAGGATATAGCCCTTAGTAGGGCTGGCTCAGGCAACTGAATCATCCCCTAGTTATGCTGCTATAGGCCTAGGGCTGCTGGGGACATCCCATGATTTACCGCGCACTTCTTCTTCTTTCTCTTTCTCTCCTCAGACCCACTCTCAAATCTATTAGCCTTTATTACATGTCATTAACTCTGTGTCCTCTCTGTCCCGTAGTCCTGTGTTTGTTTCTCTCTGGTCTCTCTTTCTCTGTACCTTTCTGCAGGTACCTCTGGCTCCGGAGCTGCATGTCCTATGGTCCTGGCTCCACCCACCTGCTGCTGTTTATTGTTTATAATGATCTATTTCTAACATGTTTAATGTTCCGTTCTGCTACAGATAAATATTTGATTAATATTCTTTGCAAACTGTAATGTAAATAATTACCAGTTATGACAGCTTTTTGCCTCCGTGCTCTGTTTCATAATTCTAATCTGCTGAGCACACATTATCCAATAACTGTTCACTAACTGTAATGTAAATACTGACCCACATTGTCTGTATTATGCTGCATGTCTTTCTCCCCCTCTCCTCCATTCCTAGCTGTCCTGTCTTCCTCCTTTTCCTCCTTTCACCCAGCCCGGCCATCGGCAGGAGGGTCCCCCATCTGAGCCAGGTTCTGCTCAAGGTTTCTTCCTGTTAAAAGGGAGTTTTCCTTGCCACTGTCGCCTTAAGTGCTTGCTCTGGGGTCAGGCTCTGGGTCTCTGTAAAGCGCTTTGAGACAATTTTGATTGTGGAAGGCGCTATATAAATAAAATTGAATTGAATTGAATTGAATTTAATAAATGAAGTGATTCAGACCACATGTGTACATGTAAAAGACTATATTAGTTATAAGGTTATTGTGTTTGTCGTCATCCCGGTTCAATCTCATGACTGGATTTAAAATTTCATTTGGAAATTTACTGTTTTGATGTAAAATAACTTCAGTGTCTCACTATGAGAGACTCCCACTCACTCATTCACTCACTGTCACCACTGAGACAGCAGATACACTTTGAAGGAGTGAAGGTATTTGGAAAGTTTTCTTCGCTGCCCACATATGTCATATGGGTGTATATTTCACTGTTAACATGAAGAAAATGAATGTGAACTGTAGCTGTGTTGCTTATTTTTTGTAATTCATTTGGTATTTTGAGAAGATTGAATATCATTAGTATGGGTTATGTTTTGGTTAGAGTTAGGCTTTCAGTTATGATGGTTAAGGTTAGGTTAAGGGCAAGGTGTGTGTGTGTGTCCTTTGATGTCTTTGATGTATCAACATTCTACAGCCTGATGTCACAGGCTGCAGTAAGTGGACACACAGCCAGAGACAAGTTCAGAAGTCAAACAGGAGCAGAAACAGTTGGACTGGACAGGACTTGCTCATGATTTAGGAAGAAAGAAGCACTCAGATATTTCTGCACAATTATTGACAAGGAAGGGAGGAGCTACTGCTGTTACCTACAGGAAAGTCCAGATCAGCTCCAAGGTTTTCAGTAAGTCAGTACATGTTAGTAGTTCATGTCAGTGTTTAGTTTAGAAGGTAATGTTTTGAAATGTTTTGTCCAAATGATATGTTTGTGAAATTGGGGCAGCAAGTAATCATACCCATAAGCCCAGTGGTTTGATTGTGTGCTTGTCATTCATTGACAATGTTGAGTCTTTTTTTAATGCTGATCATGACTGTGAGATATTCTCATGGTTGCTCAACTTCTTAACTTTTTTTTGGTGTGATGCACTGTAGTTTGTGTTAAAGGAAAGGATTTCTAGGAAGTCTGTACTGTCTGCAACAAGATCCTTTCTAAAGAAATTCTAATGGAAATGATGGAGCATAAAATCCACAGTCCCTGTCCTGTGGAAAAGTTGACTTCCAGAGTTGAAAAGAAGCAAAATCTTCCAGGTATTTTTAGTCCATAATTCCCCTCTTTGTGTTTCTACACCTAATGTTTCCTTGCAAAGCTGTGGTGGAGAGATGGCAACACAGAGAGGAAATTCTGTTGGTGATTAATTTTGGAATTACTATTTGCACAGAAATAGGACTGTGGATTTTGTGGCCTATCATTTCCACAGAAATTTTTTAAAGAAGGGATCTCCTGGCAGCCAGTATGGACAGCAGGAAGAATAAGATCAAACACCAGTGCTTTGAATGTGGAAATGGGAATGTAAGTATATCTTTAAGTGATTTGGGTTTTTTATGCCTTTATTATGGACAGTAGAGAGATGACAGGAAATCAGGTGGAGGCAGAGGCATCAATGTTTCCAGTGGAAAGTGAATTAGGGATGTTGTGGTAGATGTTCAAAAGCTTAAGGTTGTTACAGAGGTGCCCTGAAAAGTAGCATATTTTGGGCTTTTTCCATTAGCACATAAGCTGTGATGGCATGCATTTTCATTACAGCCTCACAGGAGTTAGCAGGGTAGCTGTGCCAAATTGCACTGTGTTGGTCCTGCTTGGTAGCAGAGCTGACCATTGCCAACCTATGGCATTCTCCTCCTTTAGCTGTGTCTGCAGTCGCTACACTCCTGTGTGTCTATGCTGTAGACTAGAGAAAGCTCTATTCTTAATTCTCTCTGTTTTCAGCTCTCAAGACTTTTGCAGCTTCTACCTGAACCTCTGTGATCTGGGGTTTACTTTCACTCCTCTGTTCCAGTTTGGACTTTCAGATATCAGCCTTATCTCACTGTTTACTGATCATTTTCAGCCACATCACAGCTGTTATGTTACTACTGATGCAAAGCAAACTTTTTGCTGTTTCTTTTAAACTAGGAAAAGGTTGTAAGAAAATGAAACGTGTTTCTCAGTGATTTAGCATCACTTTATTAGTGGTTCAGATGAACAAATCAGTTTGCTGTGCAGTAAAGTGGAAGAAACACTTGCAGCGTTCCAGCACAGCCTTAGTGATAGTGAGTACACCTCCACAATGGAAAACGGAGGGTTACTTGCGTAATCCCTGGTTCTTTGATAACAGAGTGAGGTGTTTCACTATGGGAATCGCCTTGGCGTGACCAACTACGGAAGCTCCAATGACATCACGTCTGTCTGTGACCGGTCGAGCCGTGCTCGAGACCCGCCCCTCTTATTAACACGGTCAACCGTCCCTCCTAAATCATTTAAGCCGGTTTCTTACCGTGCCTGCAAGGAGGAAATGTTGGTGAAACACCTCACTCTGTTATCAAAGAACCAGGGATTACGCAAGTAACCCTCCGTTCTTTCTAACTTCGCCGGTGTTTCACTATGGGAGATATAGCCCACTCCCGGATTGCAGTAGCTCCCTGACGCCGTGACCCTTGGCGACTTGAAGAGAGCCTTTACCTTTACATTAAATCAGCAGTGCCTGCTTCCAGCACAGCGTGAGACAGTGACTGCTGGGCGACATTGAGCCTATAAAAGCGCACAAATGTGTGAGGTGTAGCCCAACTTGCTGCTGTACAAATGTCTTGAACTGACACTCCTCTGAATAAAGCCCACGATGAGGCCATGCCTCTGGTAGAGTGGGCTTTAACTCCCATAGGAGACTGAGAGCCCTTACATCTGTAAGCAAGAGAAATGGCCTCCACAATCCAGTGCGACAGCCTTTATGCGGGACAATGGCCTGCCCTTATGAGGAGTGGCCCAGGAAACAAACAGCTGATTGGTTCTCCTAAACCCAGCTGTTCTATCAACATACACCCCCAGAGCCACTGCACGGGGCACAGTGTGTGAAGCCGCCTTTCCTCCTCTGAGGAGAACGCGGTGGAGGTGAAAAGCCAACAGCTCTAAAGTAGGACATCTGTATGATGACTCCAGTACTTTAGGAACAAATGCTGGATTAGGCCGCAGGCATGCTTTAGCATGCCCAGGGGCCATCTGCAAACAGGAAGGGTGGACTGACAAAGCCTGTAGGTCACTCACCCGCTTCGCAGTGGTTAAAGCCAGAAGCAGAGCAGTCTTAATTGAAAGAAATCTCAACCCCACCATCTCCATGGGCTCAAAAGGGTGGTCTGAAAGGGCATCCAGAACCAGCAACAAATCCCACAGAGGCACCAGGGGCCTGGACACTGGGAGCTTACGGCGGGCCCCCTTCATGAAGCGACACACCAAAGGATGTTGCCCCCACTGATTTATCACCAAAACCTACATGACAAGCTGAAATTGCCGCCAAGTAAACCTTAATTGTGGAAAAAGGCTCGTCCTTTATCCAACAACTCCTGCAGAAAACACAGCACCTCCACCACAGAACACTGGAAAGGGATAGCGCCCTATTAGTGCACCATTCTCGAAAACCCGCCACTTACCACTGTAAAGTGAGCGAGTGGAGGAAGCTCTGGCATTCTGAATAGTGTCCACTACTTCAGGAGGCAGTCCTGCTGCATTCAAGTTCCACCTCTCACAGGCCAGACCCAAAGAGACAGGCGGTCTGGGTGAGGATGATAAATCTCGCCCCGTGCCTGAGAGAGAAGATCTCTGCGTATGGGGAGTGGCCCACGGCCTCGTCCACCAGAAGCTGCATTATCTCTGCTATCCAGTGTTTGGATGGCCACCGAGGAGCTCCCAAAATTAGCGACAGCTTCTGCTCCCACCTCTGGCCAGAGTCGGAGAGACCATGCTGAGAGGTGGGAAGGCGTATAGCAGGACATTCGGCCAGGGGTGGGCAAGAGCGTCCACGCCCAGAGGTGCGCTCGCGTCTGACAGGGAGAAGAACAGCGGGCAATGAGTGTTTTCTTGAGAGGCGAAGAGATCTACGTCTGCCTGGCCGTATCTCTGCCAAATCTGCTTCACCACCTGTGGGTGAAGCCTCCATTCCCCGTACAGTGGGTTCCCTCTGGACAATAAGTCCGCGCCTCTGTTCAGAACCCCTGCTACATGGGTCGCTCGGAGGAGGACAGGAATCGTACTGCCCCACACAATTAGCCTCTGAGCCAACCTGTGCAGCTGCAGAGAGCGAGTGCCCCCCTGACGGTTGATATAAGCTACCACAGTGGAGTTGTCTGTCTTCACCAACACATGATGCCCCAGCAGATGAGGCAGAAAATGTTTGAGTGCTAACTCAAACACTGCTTGCATCTCTAGCATATTTATGTGAAGGAGCCATCTGAGGCGACCACACGCCATTGGCTGTTCTGCCCATCAACGTCGCGCCCCACCCCGACAGGGAAGCGTCCGTTGTCATGGTTACCCTGGACGACACCGTTCCCAGAGGCACGCCTGACGTCAGCATTGCCGGCTCTCTCCAAGGCGGAGGGCACGCAACGCACTGCGCCGTTACTTTCACTTTGCGGTGCAGATGACGCTGAGAGCAGAGATGCAGAGAAGCTGTCCATCGCTGAAAATCCCTCATCATCAGCAGCCCCAACTGCACCACAGATATCACCGACGCCATGAGACCGAGAAGTCGGAGACACAATCTGAACGTCACCACTTTTCCCAGTTGAAAAAGTGCGAGACAGTGTGTGAATGCCCTCTCCCTCTCCTCTGACAGCCTGACGCGATAAGAAAGGGAGTTTATGCAGAGCCCTAAATACTCTGTGCATTGCGCGGCTGCAGGCGTGCTCTTGGCCTCGCTTATTCTGAAACCGAGGTCTCTGAGGTGATTCAACACCATAACAGAATCTCTGAGAGCATATGAGATAATCGTCTATGTACGAAAATATTCTGATGCCGCTGTTTCTCAACGGAAACAGAGCCGCTTCCACACACTTGCTGAATACCCTCGGAGCTAAAGAAAGGCCGAAAGGGATTGTCAGAGACTCGTAGGCCGCCCCTTGATACGCAAACCTGAGAAATTTTCTGTGTGCTGGATAAACAGCAATGTGAAAATATCGTCTGCTAAATCGATCGTCACAGACCAGTCGCTTTGACGGATCGAACGGCAGAGCACTTTGGGTGTTAGCATTCTGAATGTGTATCTGCGTAGATGCTTGTTTAACACACGGAGGTCTAAAATGGGCTGCAGGGACGAGCATCCCTTCTTTGGAATGAGGAAGTAGCGGAGTAAAACCCTGCTGAGTTTCCCCCGCTTGGGACTGGTCTGATTGCGCGTTTGATTACTAACGCCGCAATCTCCTCTTCAAGACCTGAGCTGACGCTCCATTTGCTACAGAAGTTAACACACCGCTGAATTTTGGTGGTTTCACAGCAAACTGTAGTCTGTAACCCATGGCAACTGTTGTCAACACCCAGGGAGGAACTGCGCATGCGCCGCCACCGCTCCACTCGTGAAGCCAGCGGGCCCAACACGTCGCCGCGTGAGTGGCGTCACCCGCCCATGACTGAGAGAACTGCTCCCAACTGGAGGAGTTTGAGCTCCCCTACTGGGAACAGCGGGCCACAGCAACGTTCTCTTTCCTTTTTATTGATTTGTTGTTTTGTAATTTTGGGGAGCACTCTGCCCTCGGCAACATGCCTGAATGCAGGAATGCATTCTTTAATATTTCTGTTTCCCCTGAAGAGAACAAAGGAACTGGTGGGACTGTAAAGTGTTTGGTGGCACTAACAGAGACCCTGGGAACATGTGGTAACACTGTTTGAGTGCTTGGTGACACTGTGTGACCTGCCCTGTGTCTCCTCTCCCTGAAACTGTGGGAGAGAGAGAGACTGAAGGAGGGCTCCTGAAGAACAGGGAACCATAGGAGCCTCTGAACCTTGTATTAAGGGCTGAATCCCTCCGCCTTCTTTTCACCAGAGGAGAGAGAAGGGAGGGGAGGCTGTGTTAGAGTGTACAGCTTCTTCTTCCCCTCGCTGGGGTGGGAAGATGGCCGATTCCTTGCTGCCACTGCTGCAAAGGAATGTTTTCCCCATGGTTTTGGGTTCTCAGACTTAGACTGTTGGCCTGTCTGCTGTGCTGGCCCAGGCTTCTGCACCCTGGGTCCACCGTGCTTTCCCCTCATTGCTGCAGCAGCAAAGCCAGCACTGGGGGGCTGCGATGCACGTGGCTGGGGTTTACGTGGTAAGCAGAGGTCAAAAGCTTCTCCCTCCTGCTTCCTGCGTGTGCTTGTTTCCCTCATCTTCTCCAATGCTGGGCCAAAGAGACCTTTGGTGGGGTCATATTCTGAATCCATGATCTCAGCCTTCTGAGAATCACTCAGACCAGACAAATTCTGCCACAAGGCTCTCTCACCTGTGACTGCTAGCCCCATAACACGGCCACAACCCTGCACTGCTCCCCTAGAGGAGCGTAGGAGAAGATCATTCACCACACATATCTCATCCCAGAGGAGGGGTTAGGAGACTGAGAATCCAGCTGGCGACCCATTTCCTCCAGTATCTCAGCCTGATATGCAGACAGCAGTGTGACAGCGTTGAGGGAGCACACTGATTGTGCTGCATACTTGTATATCCTCTGGTAAATAGATGCAGTGAGGCGATCTGACTTACTGGGCAGAGAGATGCTTGAAGAGGCTGAGACTGATCTCCGACTGGGATGGAGGTGGTAAGCCACTGAAGGCTCCACAGCTGGGGTTCGGCCAACCCCAGCTCACTCATCCCCTAATTTCCAGCTTGGAACAGCCCTTGGTTGGCAACTTGCTCTTAAAGGGACTGGGCCAGTACCGACTCATTTCTTTCATACAAGCAGGCACTGCTGGAAGAAGCTGTTTGGGTGGAGGCTGGGCTGGCGGGAGCCTCTTACCATCATACAGGTCCCGCTCTGTTCCCTCAGCACCCTGGGCAGCTGGCCATGGGATTCCAAGCTTGGCTGCGGCCCGTTTGCAGACCTCATACAAGTCGCTGTCCATCGGTGGAGCCACCTCAGTAGCGCTTGATGGTCTGGACTGCTGGGGTGGGAAAGAAGAGTCATCCTCCTCTTCTTCCTCCATATCCCCCATGTCGAGGAGGTCAGAGTTAGCGTCGCACTCTGCATCCTCATCTCCCAGTAGCCCTACATCCGAACTTTCAGAACAGTGGGGGCATAACTGGGGATTCTGTGTCCATAATGTCCGCCCAGCTCATCGGAGACTCGCGCCTGATGGACATCAGCCTTGGGAGTCGCGGCTGCCAGACAGGGATCCTGACTGTTAGCCACGGCTACTCTCAGCCTCCTTTCCAAAATTTTCTCCGGCATTGATGCGCAGTGAGAACAGGACTGTGGGTCCGATAAGCGAAGCCTGGGCGTGTTTAGTGCCCATGCACGCTATATGCACATCGGGTGAGGGTCCCTGCCGAGATGGTGCATCTCCCGCATGACGCGGGACACGGGCGGATACAACCTCCTTGGCCTTGGCTCCGACCCTTTGGCGGGGTTAGCGGCCATAGACATGCTAAAGGAAAGGCGGGGAATGGCTCTGATAAATTATCAGACTTGGTTTCGTCACGACACGTTAGCACTTGTCCACACTAGAGCTAGCAGCCAAGCTATAACCTAGCAAGTAGTAATGTTATGAGTTAGTTCGTCTTAACACGTTAGCTAACTCGTAATAAGTCCGGATAACAAATGGATGTTAACCAAACCAAAATCAAACTCGCTTTGACCAACGCTTCAGTCTGTTTATTTCTCGTGAAGTACTTACTCGTAGCGCGATCCGGACTAAGAGGAAACCGCGTTCGACAGCGTACTCCTTGACGGGACGCCTAAGAACTGTTAAGCAGTTAGCCAAAATCCTGGAAGCAGCGTTGAGGGAGCAAAAGTAGTTCTCACGGGAAGAAAGCGAGAATGATTTAGGAGGGGACGGTCGACCGTGTTAATAAGAGGCGGGTCTCGAGCACGGCTCGACGGGTCTGTCACAGACAGACGTGATGTCATTGGAGCTTCCGTGGTTGGTCCGCGCCAAGGCGATTCCCATAGTGAAACACCGAGCGAAGTTAGAAAAGAACACTGTTTCTTAGAGCGAGGGTATATTGATTTTAGATGTCACATTTCTAGCCCACTCACCTTCTGGCATATTTGTTTGGAAAGCTTGCACTGTGGTTTTGGAAGCCACGCCTCCCTAGTCTCTTGTGGCCCCAGTCAAGTTCACTACATCCCAAACAATATGTTCCTTTTGAAATCAAAATGAAAGTTTTGCATTCATGGTGATATATACATTGACAACTGGAAGTTATTACCAATCATCGTAACTTATTTGGAAACTTTTGCAACTTTTCAGTTTCAAATCTCCTTTTAGCTTTGAGCCTTGATTTTTTAGTTCATTTCAGTGCAATACAATTATGTCCTGTAGTAAATCTCCAGAATGAGTCGTAGGACTTAAAGCTGGATCAGCTGTTGCATGAATCGTTTTTTGGCTGTTTAAAGTGTGTTGGTCTCTGTCACTGGGCCTTTACTCCCACAGAGAGAACTGGATCTCATCATTAATGGAAACAATCCTAAATATCCTGGCAGAAAGAGAAGTGAGTCTCCATCTTCTCTGTCCACTTCACTTATTCTCCTTTACAGGAGTTCACTCTGCTGTGAACAGAGACACCAGCTGCAATGTCTCTTCATAGAAAGGGAGTCAGAGGAGGAAGAAAAGATGATCCACAGCCAGTCAACCCAGAATAATGGGATCTTTGTAGGGACTGTTGGTGTCAGTGTTCAACCATCTGGAACAACAACAACAAATCAGAAAAAAAACATCCTCTGAGGTGATGGATCATCAGTTCAAAGCTACAATTAGGAATAAATGTCACAATAAAAACAAATGTGTACAGTGATTGGTGAGATCTGAAATGACAAAATGAATATCACTGTACTGTCAACTTCCAAACATGCTGTTTCATTAGCCAGCTGGAAATCAAAAAATAATTATTTATCAGTACAAAACAAGATCTGAACACAGAGCCAGTTTCTCTTGATAGCCAACATGCTGAAGCTGAGGAAAACTTCAGATGCCTTGGTACAGTTCTGGACTCCTGGTGAGCTTCTCTGAAAATACAGAAGATGCTCACAGCAACTTTTATTTTCTAGGAGAAAACTCTGTAGCCCTCGGTGTTAGTCTGCAGATTTTAGAACTGATGTTGAAAACTACTGTTGAAAGCGTTTTAACTTTTCAACACTGAAAATTATTCACAAGGGGCCCCAAAAACCCTTTTTAAAAAAAAACCCTTCCCAAAAAAGGTTGGAAAACCGGGGGGGGTTTTTCCCCAAACCCCCCCCCCCCCCGGGGGGGAAAAAAAAAAAGGGGTTTTTTTTCCCAAAAAGGGGGGGTTTTTTTTTTTGGGGCCGGTGGTTAAAAAATTTTTAAACCCCTTTTTAAACCAAAAAATTTTTTTGGGGGGCCCCCCAAATTTCCCCCCAAAAAACCCAAATTTTTTAAAAAAAAGGGGGAAAAAAGGGGGGGAAACCCGGGCCCCAAAATTATAAGGGCCCAGAAAAAAAAAAAACCCCAATTTTTTTTTTTTTTTAAAAATTTGGTTTTTTTCGGCCCCTTTTTTAAAAAAAAAAATTTTGGGGCCCCCGGGGGGAAAAAAAACCCGGGGGGTTTCCGGGGGTCCCTTTAAACCCAAAAGGGGTTTTCCCGGGGGGGGGGAAAAAAGGGAAGGAAGGGGGGGTTTTTTTGGCCTTTTAAGAAAAAAAATTTAAAAGGGGGCCCCCGGGGGGCCCCTTTAAAAAAATTTTTCCAAAAAATTTTTTTGAAATTTTAAAATTTTTTTTTTTCCCCCCCCCCGGGGGAAATTTAAAATTTGGGGCCCCGGGGGTTTTTTAATTTTAAAAAAAACCCCCTTTAAAAAAAAAAAGGGGGGGGTTTTTTTCCTATTTAACCCCGGGGGTTTTTTTCCCCCAAAAAAAAAAAATTTAAAAAAATTTTTTTTAAAAAAAATTGGGGGGCCTTTTTCCCTTCTAATTTTTGGGGGGGAAAAGGGCCCCAAATTTTTTTTTTTTTAAAGGGGAAAAAATTTTTTCCCGGGAAACCCTTGGGTTTTTTTTTTTGGGGGGGGTTTTAAAAGGGGCCCTTTTTTTTAAAAAAAAGGGGGGTTTTTAAAAAGGGGGGGGCCCCCCCCCCCCAAAAAAATTGAAGGGGGTTGGGGAAAAACCCCCAAATTTTTCAGTTTTTTAAAAATTTTGGGGGTTTTTTAAATTTTACCAAAAGGTTTTTTTCTTTTGGGAGACCCCCTTTGGGGGGAAAAAATTTGGGCCAACTTTTTTTTGGGGGAAAAATAAATTTTAAAACCCCCTTTTTTTTTTTTTTTTAAAAAAAAAAGGGTTTTTTTTAAAAAAATTTTTTTGGTTTTTTTTAAAAGGGGGGGGTTTTTTTTTTTTTTAAAAAATTAAATTTTTTTGGGGGGGCCCCAAAAAAATTTTTTAAAAACCCCCTTAAAAAAAATTTTAAATTTTTTAAAATTTTTAAAAATTTTATTTTTTTGGAAAAAAAAAAAAAAAAGCCTTTTTTTGGGGGGGGGAAATTTTTTTTAAAAAAATTAAAAAAAAAAAAAACCCGGGGTTTTAAAATTTAAAAAAAAAAAAAAAAAAAAAAGGGGGGGGAAAAAAAAACCCTTTTTTAAAAACCCCCCCCTTCCCTTCCCCCCCCCTTTAAAAAAAAACCCCCCCCTTTTTTGTTTTTTTTCCCAAAAAAAAATTTTTTTTTTCCAAAAAACCCCCAACCCCCCCCCCCAAACCTTAACCTAAACCCCCCCCCCCCCTTTTTTTTTTTTTTCCGGGACCGGGGGGGGAAAAAACCCCCCCCCTTTTAAAATTCCCTAACCCCCCCCCCCCTTTCGGGGCCCCCCTTTTCCCCCTTTTTCCCCCAGGGGGGGGGGGGGGGGTTTGGGGGGGCCCCCCCCCCCCCAAAAAAAAAAGGGGGTCCCCGGGGGGAAAAAAAAAAAACCCCCCCCCTTTTTTGGGGGGTTTTCCCAAAAAAACCCCCCCGGGGCCCCTTTTTAAAAGGGGGGCCCCCGGGGGGGGGGGGAAAAAAAACCCCCAACCCCCCCTTTTTTTTTTAAAAAAAAACCCCAAAAAAAACCCCCCCCCCCGGGGGTTCCCGGGGGCCAGGGGGGCCCCCGGCCCCGGGGTTTTTTAAACCCCCCCCCCCCCCAAAAAAAAAATTTTTCCCGGGGGGGGGGTTTTTTGGGGGGGGGCCCCCCCCCCCCAAAAATTTTTTTTTTTCCCCCCCCTTTCCCCCCCTTTTTTTTAAAAAGGGCCGGTTTTTTTTTTAAAAACCCCCCCAAATTTTAAAATTTTAAGGGGTTTTTTTTGGGGGTTTTTTAAAAACCCAACCCCCCCAAAAAATTTTTAAAAACCCCCCTTTTCCCAAAAAAAAAAGGGGGGAAACAAAAATTTTTTTAAAAAAATTTTTTTCCCCCCCTTTTTAAAAAAAAAATTTTTTTTCCCCAAAAAAAATCAAAAAAAAAAAAATTTTTTTAAAAAAATTTTTTTTAAAAACCCCTCCCCATTAAAAAAAAACCTTTAAAAAAAAAAAATTTTTTCCCCTTTTTAAAAATTTTTTGGGCCCCCCAAAAAAAAATTTTCCCCCCCCCAAAAACCCCCCCTTTTTTTCCCCGGGGGGGGCCCCCCCCCTTTTTTTTCCCCCCCCGGAAAAAATTTTCCCCCAAAAGGAAATTTTTAGGGTTTTTAAAAAAAATTTTTTTTCCCCCCAAAAATTTCCCCTTTTTTTTTTTGGGGGGGGGGCCTTTTTAAAAAAAAAAGGGGGGGGGGGTTTTTTTGGGGGGAAGGGGCCGGGGGAAAAAGGGAAAAAGGGTTTTTTTTAAAAAAAATTTGGGAAAAAATTTTGGGGGAAAAAAGGAAAAAAGAAAGAAAAATTTTTTTAAAAAGGGGGAAATTTGGAAAAAATTTTTTTTAAAAAAAAAAGGCCCCCCCCCCTTTTTTTTTTTTTTTTTTTTTTTTGGGGGTTTTTTTTTCCCCCTTTTTTTTTTTTTTTTTTTTTCCCCCCTTTTTTGGGGGGTTTTTTTTTTGGGGGCCCCTTTTTAGGGGTTAAAAGGGGTTTTTTTCCCCCGGGGGCCCTTTTTTGGATTTTTGGGGTTTTTTGGGGTTTTAAAAAAAATTTCCCAACCCCCTTTGGTTTTAAAAAAATTTTTTAAAAAAATTTTTTTAAAAAATTTTGGGGGCTTTTTTTTGGGTTTTTTTGGGAAAAAAAAAATTTTTAACCCCCAAAAAAGGGAAAAACCCTTTTTCCCCAAAAACCAAAAAAAAAAAAAGGGGGGGGGAAACCCCCGGTTAATTTAAAAAAGGGGGGGAAAAGGGGGCCGGGGGGCCCCCCGGGGGGGGGGCCCCCCAAAAACCCCTTTTTTTTTCCAAAGGGGGGGGGGTTTTTTTTCCCCCCAAAAACCCCCCGGGGAAAAATTTTTTTAAAAAAGGGGTTTTTAAAAAAAAAATTTCCCCAACCCCCCCAAAAGGGGGGGGAAAAAAAAAATTTTTTTAAAAAAAAGGTTTTTTTCCTTGAAAGGGGGGGCCCCAAAAAAAAGGGTTTCCTTTTTTTTTTCCCCCCGGGAAATTTAAAAAAAAAGGGGGTTTTTTTTTTTGGGGGCCCAAAAAATAAACCCCCCCTTTTTTTTTTGGGAAAAAAAAAACCCCAAAAAAAGGGGGGGAAAGGGGGGGGGAAAAAATTTTAAAAAAAAAATTTTTAAAAAAAAAATTTTTTTTTTTTTTGGGGGGGTTTTTTTTTTTTTTAAAATTTTTTTTTTTTTGGGGCCCTTTTTAAAAAAAAAAATTTTGGGGGGGAATTTTTTTGGGGGGGAAAAAAAAACCCCCAAACTTTCCCCCAAAAAATTTTGGGGGGTTTTTCCCCTTTTTTTTTTCCCCTTTTTTTCCCCCCCTTTTTTTTTTTTTTCCCCCCCCTTTTTTCTTCCTTCCCCCCCCCCCCCCCCCCTTTTTCCTTTTTTTCCCCCTTTTTTCCCCCCCCAAACCCTTTTTTTCCTTTTTTTCCCCTTTTTTCCCCCCCCCCCAAAAACCCCCCCCCCCTTTTTTCCCACCCCCCTTACCCCCCCCCCCCCCCCCCCCCCCCCCCCTTTTTCCCCCCCCCCAACCCAAAAAATTTCTTTTTTTTTTTTCCCCCCCCCTTTTTTCCCCAAAAAAACCCCCCCCAAAAATTTTTTAAAAAATTTTAAAAAAAGGGGGGAAAATTAAAAAAAAAAAAAAAAAAAAAAAAAAAAAAAAACCCCCACCCAAAAAAAAAAAAAAAAAATTTTTAAAAAAAATTTTTTATAAAAAAAAAAAAAAAATTTTTTTTGGGGGGGGAAAAAATTTTTAAAAAAAAAAATTTTTTTTTAAAAAAAAAATTTTTTGATTTTTTTCCCTTTTTTTTTTAAATTTTTTTAAAAAAATTTTTTTTTTTTTTTTTTTTTTTTTTTGAATTTTTTTTTTTCCCCCCCCAAAGAAAAAAAGGGGCCCTTTTGGGAAAATTTTTTTTAAAAAAAAAAATTTATATATATATATATAAAAAAAAATAAAAACAAAAAAAAAAAACCCCAAAAAAAAAAAAAGGGGAAAAAAAAAAAAAAAAAAAAGGGGGGGAAACCCCCCCAAGGAAAAAAAATTTTTTTTAAATTTTTTAACCCCAAACCCTTCTTTTCCCCCTTTTTCCCCTTTTCCCCCCCCCCCCCCCCCCCTTTTTCCCCCCCTTTCCCCCTGTTTCCCCCCCCCCCCCCCCCCCCCCCAAAAAAAACCCCCCCCCCCCCCTTTTCCCTTTCCCCCCCCTTTTTTAAAAACCCCCCCCCCCCTTTTTTCCCCCCCCCAAAAGGGGCCCCCCTTTTTTCCCCCCAAAAACCCACACACCCACACCCCCCCTTTTTTTCCCCTTTTTAAAAACCAAAAAAAAATTTTTTAAAAAAACCCCCCCCAAATTCCCCCCCCTTTTAAAAAAAATTTTCCCCCCGGGAAACAAAAAACCCTTTTCCCCCTTTTTTTAAAAAACCCAACAAAAATTTTTGGTTTTTTTTAAAAAAAAAATTTTTAAAAAAAAAAAAAAAAAAGGGAAAATCCCAAAAAAAAAATTTTAAAAAAATTTTTTTTCCCCCAAAAATTTTTTAAACCCTTAAAAGGAAAAACAAAAAATTTAAAAAAAAAGGGGGGGGGGGGGGTTTTTTTAAAAAAAAAATTTTTGGGGGGGAAAAAATTTTTGGGGGGGGTTTTCCCTTTTTTTTTTTTTTTCCCCCAAAATTTTTTTAAAAAATTTTTTCCCCCCCGGGGGGAAAACCCCCCCCCCCCCCAAAAACCCCCCCTTTTTTTAAAAAAAGCCTTAAAAAAAAGGGCCCCTTTCCCCCAAACAAAAAAAAAAGGGGGGGGGAAAAAAAAAAAAGGGGGGTTTTTAAAATTTTTTTTTAAAAAACCCCCGGGGCCCCTTTTTTTTTGGGGGAAAACCCCTTTTTTTTCCCGGGGGAAAACCCCCCCCCAAAATAAAACCCCCCCCAAAACCCAAAGGGGGGGAAAAACCCCTTTTTCCAAACCTCCAAAAACCCCCTTTTTTCATTTTAATTTTTTGGGGGGGAAAAACCCCGGGGGCCCCCAGTTTTAAAAAAAAAAGGGGTTTTTTTTAACAAAAAAAAATTTTGGGGAAAGGTGGGTTTAAAAAAAAATTTAAAAAAAAAAAAGGGGGGGAAAAAAAATTAAAAAAATTTTGGGTTTTTTTTTTCCCCCCTTTCCCCTTTTTTCCCCCCCAAGGGGTTTCCCAGGGGGGGAAAAACCCCCCTTTTGGGGGGAAAAGGGGGGGGAAAAAAAAAAAAACCCCCCCCCCCGGGGGCTGGGGGGGGTTTTTGGGAAGGGCCCCCTTGGAAAACCCCCGGGGAAAAAACCCCCGGGGGGGGGAAAAAAAGGGGGGGGTTTTTTGGGGAACCCCAATTTTTTAAAAAAGGGGGGGGGGAAATTTGGGGGGGGGGTTTTGGGGATGGGGGGGAAAAAAGGGTTTCCCCCCCCCTTTTTTCCCCCCCGGGGGGGGTTTTAAAAAAAAAAAAAAAGGGGGGCCCCCAAAAAAAAAAAAATTTTGGGCGGGCCCAAAGGGGGGGTTTTCTTTTGGGTAGGGGGGGGGAAAGGGGGGGGGGGCATTTTTGGGGGGGGGGTGGGGGGGAAAAAAATTTTTCCCATTGTTTTCCTTTTTTTAAAAAACCTTTTTTTTTTTTGGGGGGGGGGTTTTGGGGTTTGGGTTTTTTTTTTTGGGGGGGGGGGGGGGGGAAAGGGGGGGCCCCCCCGGGGGGAAAATTTTTTCCCCCCGGGAAATTTCCCCCCGGTTTGGGGGGAAAAAAAACCCCGCCCCCCCAAAGGGGGGGGTTTTTTTCCCCCTTTTTTAAAGGGACCCTTTTTTGGGGGGGGGTTTTTTGGGGGGGTTTTTCCCCGGGGAACCCGGGGGTTTTTTAAAAAATAAAACCCCCCGGGGGGGGGCCCCCCAAAATTTTTTGGGTTTTTTCCCCCCCCCCTTTTTTTTTTGGCGGGGGGGGGGGGTTTAAAAAACCCCCCCCCCCCCCCTTTTTTTTTTTTTTTTTTCCCCCCCCCCCCCCTTTTTTTTAAATTCGGTTTTGGGGGGGAAAATTTTTTTTAAAAAAGGGCCCTTTTAAAAAAAGGGGCCCCCAAAAAAAATTTGGGGGGGGCCCCTTTTAACTAAAAAGGGGGGGGAAAAAAACCCCAAAAAAGGGAAAAACCCAAAATTTCCCCCCTTTAAAAAAAATTTTCCTTCAAAAAATTTTTGGTTTTTCCCCCCCCCTTTTAAAAAAGGGGGAAAGGGGGGGGGGGAAAAAAAATTTTTTAAAAGGGGAACCCCCCCCTTTTTAAAAAAACCCTTTGAAAAAAAGGGGGGGAAAATTTTTTTTCCCCCAAAAAAAAATTTTTTTTGGGGCCGGCCCCCCCGGGGGGGGGGGGGCCCCCCCCCTTTTTTTGGGGGGGGCCCCCGGGCCAAAAACCCCCCCCCCAAGGGAAAAAAACCCATTTAAAAAATTTTTAAACCGGAAAGAAAAAGGGGGGAAATTTAAAAGGGGTTTTTTTTTTTAAAAAAACCCCCCCCCCGGGGGGGGTTTTAAAAAAAAGGGTTAAAAAAAAAAAAAAACCGGCCCTTTTGGTGGGGAAAAAAACCCCCCCCCAAAAAAAACCCCAAAACCCAAAAACCCCCCCAAAAAGGGGGAAAACCCAAAAAAAATTTTAAACCTTGGGAAAAAACCCCCTTTCCCCCCCCCCCCCCTTTTTGGGGGGGCCCCCCCGGGAAACTTTAAAAATTTTTCCCCCCAAAAATTTAAAAACCCACGGAAAACCCCCCAAAAAGGGAAATAAACCCAACGGGGGTTGCCCCTTTTTTTTAAACCCCCTTTTTTTTTAAAAAAAAAAAAAGGGAAAAAAAAAAAAACCCAAAAAAGGAAACCCCCCCAAAAAGGGGCCCCTTTTCCCCCCCCCAAACCCCAACCCTAACCCCCCCCCCCGGGGAAAAAAAAAACCCCCAAAGAAAAACCCGCCCCCCCTTCCCCCCTTTTCCACCCTTTTTCCCCAAACCAAAAAAAAACCCCCCCAAAAAAAAAAAATTTTCCCCCCCCCCCCTTTTTCCCCCAAATTTTTTTTTCCCCCAAAAAAAACCCCCCCCTTGGGTTAAAAACCCCCCTTCCCACCCAGCCCCCCCCCAAAAAAAAAAGCCCCAAAAAAAAAAAATTTTGGGGGGAAAAACCCAAACCAAAACCCCCGGCCCCCCCTCCCCCAAAAAACCCTTTTTCCCCCCCTTCCAAAAAAAAAAACCCCCCCAAAAAACCCCCAAAACCCTTTTAAACCCCCCTTTTAAAAATTTCCCAATTTTTTCCCCAAAATTCCCCCAAAAAACCCCCCAACCCCCCCCCAAAAAAACCCCCCCAAATCCCCCATTTCCCCCTTTTTTTCCCCCCCTTTTCCCCCCCCCCCCTTAAAACCCCCCCCAAAAATTTCCCCCAACCCCCCCCCCCCCAAAAAAAAAAAGGGGGGGGAAAAAACCAAACCCCCCCAAAGCCCCCCCCCCCCTTTTTTTTCCCATTTCCCCCCCAAAAATTTTAACCCCCCCCCCCAAAAAATTTCCCCCCCAAAAAACCCCCCCCCCCCAACCCCATTCCCCCCCCTTTTTTTTTAAAAAAAAAATTTTCCCCCCCCCCCCCCCAAAAAACCCAAGCCCCTTTCCCCCCCCCAAAAAAAACCCCCCCCCCCTTTTTTCCCCCCTTTTTTAAAAAACCCCCCCCCCCCCCAAAAAACCCCCCCCCTTTTAAAACCCTTTAATTCCCATTTTCCCATTTACCCCCCTTTTTTCCCCCCAAAAAAAAAAAAAAAAATTTTTTAAATTGGGGGGAAAAAAAAAAAAAAAAGGGTTAAACCCCCCCCCTTTTAAAAAACCCCCCCCAAAACCCCCCCCCCTTTTTTTTTTAAAAAACCCCCCCCAAAAAATTTTTCCCCCCAAATTTGGGGGGCCCCCCCCAAAGGGAAACATTTCCTTTCCCAAAAACCCCCCTTTTCCAACCTCCCCCCAAAAAACCCCCTTTTTAAAAAAAACCCCCATTAAACCCCTCCCCCCAAACCCCCCCCAAAAAAAAAAAAGGGCCCCCCCTTTTCCCCCCAAAAAATTTTTTTTTTTAAAAAAAAACCCCAAAAAAACCCCCCCAAAAACCTAAAACCCCCCCAAAAAAAAGTTTAAAACCCCCAAAAAAACCCAACCCCCCCCTTTTTTTTCCCCCCCCCCCCCCAAAAAATTTTAAACCCCCCCCCCAAAAAAATTTCCCCTTAAAAAAAACCTTCCAAAAAAAAATTTTTCCCCTCCCCCAAAAACCCCCCCTTTTTTTTTAAAAACCCCCCAAAAAAGCCCCAAAAAACCCCCCCAAATTTTAAAAAAACCCTTTTAAAACCCCCTTAAATTTCCAAAAAACCCCCCCCCTTTTTTTGGGCCCCCCCCCTTTTAAAAAATTTTCCAATTTTTTAAAAAAAAAAAAATTTCCCCCCAAACCCCTTTTAAAAAAAAAAAACCAAAAAAAAAAAACCCCCCAAAATTTTTTGGGGGGCCCCCCAAAAAAAACCCCAAAAACCAAACCCCAAACCATCCCCCAAAAAAAAAAAAAAATTTTTAATGCCAAAAAAAAATTTTTTCCCCAAAAAAATTTTTAAAAAAAAAAAAACCCCTTTTCCTTTCCAAAAAGGGGGGGCCCCGGGGGGCCCAAAAAATTTCCCCCAAACCCCCTTCCCCAAAAAAAAAATTTTTTTTTGGGTTTTCCCCCCCAAAAAAAACCCCCAAAAAACCCCCCCCCCTTTTAAAAAAAAAAAAAGGCCCTAACAAAAAAAAAAAAAATTTTTCCAAAAACCCCCAAAAAAAACCCCCCTCCTTACCCCCCCCCCAAAAAATTTTTAAAAACCAAAAAAAAAATTTTTTTTTAAAAAATTTAAAAATTTTAAAAAAACCCCCCCTTTGGGGCCCCCCAAAATTTTAAAAACCCCCCCTTTTTTTAAAATTTTTTGGCCCCCCAAAACCCTCCCCCCCCCTTTTTCCCCCCAAAACCCCCCCCCCCCCGGGAAAAAAAAAATTAAACCCCCCCCCCAAAAAATTTTTTTTTTTCCCCCCCTTTCTGCCCCCCCCCTTTTTAAAAAAAAACCCCCCCCCCCCCCCCCCCCCCAAAAAAAAATAAAAAATTTCCCTTTTTTTTTGGGGGGGCCACCAAAAAAAAATTTTTTCCTTTTCCCCCCCCTTTTTTTTTTTGGGGGTTTTTTAAAACCCCCCCCAAAAAAACCCCCCTTTTTTTTCCCCCCCCCCTTGGTTTTTTTTTTTTTAATTTTTTTCCCCAAAGGCCCCTGAAAAAAAAAACCCCCCCCAAAAATTTTGGTTTTTTTTTTTTCCCCCTTTTTTAAAAATTTTTTTAAAACCCCCCCCCTTTTTGGGGTTTTTAAAAAAACCCCAAAAAAAAAAATTTTGGGCATTTTTTCCCCCCCCTTTTTTTTTAAATTTTAAAACCCCATTTTGGGGGAAAAACCCTTTTTTTTTTTTTTAAAAAAAAAAAAAAAACCCCCCCTTTTTCCCCCCCTTTTTTAAAATTTTTGGGCCCCCCTTTTTTTTTAAAAAAAAAAGGGGGGGAAAAAAAAAAAAATTTTTAAAAAAATTTTTTTAAAAAAAAATTTTTTAATTTTAAACCCCCCCCCCTTTTTTCCTTTTTTTTTTTTCCCCAAAAAAAAATTTTTTTAAAATTTTTTCCCCCCCAAAAAAATTTCCCTTTTTAAAACCCCCCAAAAAAAAGGGGAAAAAAAATTTCCCCCCCAAAAAAAAAAATTTTTTTTTTTTTTCCAAAGGGGGGTTTTTTTTTTTTAAAAAAAACAAAAAAAAAAAAAATAATTTTTTTTAAAAACCCCAAATTTTTTTTTTTTTAAAAAATTTTTTTTTGGCCATTTTGTTTTTTTTTTTGGGGAAATTTTTTTAAAACCCCTTTCCCAAAAAAAAAAAAATTTTTTTTAAATTTTTTAAAAAAATTTTTTTTCCCCCCCCCCTTTTTTTGGGTTATTTTTGGGGGAAATTGTTTTTGGGAAATTAAAAAATTTCCAAAATTTTTAAAAAATTTTTTTAAAAAAAAAAACCCCCCAAAAAAAAAAGGGGGAAAAAAATTTTTAAAAAAAAAAAACCTTTAAAAAAAAAACCTTTTTTTGGGTTCAAAAAATTTTTGGGGGGGAAATTTTTTTTTTTTGGGGGGGGAATTTTTTTTTTTTTTTCCCCCCTTTTTTTTAAAAGGGGAAAAGGGGGTTTTTTTAAAAATTTTTTTTAAAAAAATTTAATTTTTTTTTTCCCCCCCTTTTTTTTTTTTTAAAAAATTTTTAAAGGCCCCTTGGGTTTTTGGTTTTTAAAAACCCCCCTTTTTTTTTAAAAAATTTTTTTAAACCAAAAAAAAAAAAAACCCCCGCCCCCCCCCCGGGGGGGAAAAACTTCCCCCCCCAGGGGGGCCCCCCCTTTCCCCCCCTTTTTTTCATTTGGGGGTTTTTAAGGGGGGAAAAAAAAAATTTTTCCCCCCAAAAAAAAAAAACCTTTTTTTTTTTTTAAACCTTTTTTTTTCCCCTTTAAAAAACCTTGGGGGTTTTTTTAAAAAAGGGGGAAAAATTCCAAAACCCCTTTTTTTTAAAAAGGGGGGGGGGGTTTTAAAAAAAATTTTTTTTTTAAAAAAGGGGGGAAAAAAAAATTTTTTCCCCCCCCCAAAAAGGTTTAAGGGGGTTTTGTTATTTTTTTGGGGGAAAAAAAAAATTTTTTTTTAAAAAAATTTTTTTTAAAAAAATTTTAAATTTAAATTTTTTAAAAAAAATTTTAAATTTTTTTGGAAATTTTCCTTTTGGGGTTTTTTTTGGGGGAAAAAAATTTTTTTTTGGGGGGTTTTTTTTTTTCCCCCCTTTTTTTTAAAAAAAGGGGCCCCCCCCCCCAAAAAGGGTTTTTTTTTTTAAAACAAAAAAAAAAAAAAGGGGGGGGGAAATTTGGGGAAAATTTTTTTTTTTAAAAAAGGTTTTTTTTTCCCCCACCCCCCTTTTTTTTAAAAATTTTTTTTAAAAATTTTTTCCCTTTTTTTTTTTTTTTTTAAAAAAAAAAAATTTTTTAAAAAAAGGGGGTTTTTTTTTTTGGGGGAAAAAAAAAAAAAAAAAAGGGGGCCCCTTTTCCCCCGGGGGGGGTTTCTAAAAAAGGGGGGAAAAAAAACCCTTCCCCCGGGCCTTTTTTTTAAAAGGGCCCGGGGGGTTTTTTTTTAAAAACCTTTTTCCTTTTTTTTTTTAAATTTAAATTCCCCCCTTTTTTTTCCCCTTTTTTTTTTTGGGGGGGCCCCGGGGGGGGGCCCCAAAAACCCTTTTTAAAAAAAAACCCTTCCCAAAAAAGGTTGGAAAACCGGGGGGGGTTTTTCCCCAAACCCCCCCCCCCCCCGGGGGGGAAAAAAAAAAAGGGGTTTTTTTTCCCAAAAAGGGGGGGTTTTTTTTTTTGGGGCCGGTGGTTAAAAAATTTTTAAACCCCTTTTTAAACCAAAAAATTTTTTTGGGGGGCCCCCCAAATTTCCCCCCAAAAAACCCAAATTTTTTAAAAAAAAGGGGGAAAAAAGGGGGGGAAACCCGGGCCCCAAAATTATAAGGGCCCAGAAAAAAAAAAAACCCCAATTTTTTTTTTTTTTTAAAAATTTGGTTTTTTTCGGCCCCTTTTTTAAAAAAAAAAATTTTGGGGCCCCCGGGGGGAAAAAAAACCCGGGGGGTTTCCGGGGGTCCCTTTAAACCCAAAAGGGGTTTTCCCGGGGGGGGGGAAAAAAGGGAAGGAAGGGGGGGTTTTTTTGGCCTTTTAAGAAAAAAAATTTAAAAGGGGGCCCCCGGGGGGCCCCTTTAAAAAAATTTTTCCAAAAAATTTTTTTGAAATTTTAAAATTTTTTTTTTTCCCCCCCCCCGGGGGAAATTTAAAATTTGGGGCCCCGGGGGTTTTTTAATTTTAAAAAAAACCCCCTTTAAAAAAAAAAAGGGGGGGGTTTTTTTCCTATTTAACCCCGGGGGTTTTTTTCCCCCAAAAAAAAAAAATTTAAAAAAATTTTTTTTAAAAAAAATTGGGGGGCCTTTTTCCCTTCTAATTTTTGGGGGGGAAAAGGGCCCCAAATTTTTTTTTTTTTAAAGGGGAAAAAATTTTTTCCCGGGAAACCCTTGGGTTTTTTTTTTTGGGGGGGGTTTTAAAAGGGGCCCTTTTTTTTAAAAAAAAGGGGGGTTTTTAAAAAGGGGGGGGCCCCCCCCCCCCAAAAAAATTGAAGGGGGTTGGGGAAAAACCCCCAAATTTTTCAGTTTTTTAAAAATTTTGGGGGTTTTTTAAATTTTACCAAAAGGTTTTTTTCTTTTGGGAGACCCCCTTTGGGGGGAAAAAATTTGGGCCAACTTTTTTTTGGGGGAAAAATAAATTTTAAAACCCCCTTTTTTTTTTTTTTTTAAAAAAAAAAGGGTTTTTTTTAAAAAAATTTTTTTGGTTTTTTTTAAAAGGGGGGGGTTTTTTTTTTTTTTAAAAAATTAAATTTTTTTGGGGGGGCCCCAAAAAAATTTTTTAAAAACCCCCTTAAAAAAAATTTTAAATTTTTTAAAATTTTTAAAAATTTTATTTTTTTGGAAAAAAAAAAAAAAAAGCCTTTTTTTGGGGGGGGGAAATTTTTTTTAAAAAAATTAAAAAAAAAAAAAACCCGGGGTTTTAAAATTTAAAAAAAAAAAAAAAAAAAAAAGGGGGGGGAAAAAAAAACCCTTTTTTAAAAACCCCCCCCTTCCCTTCCCCCCCCCTTTAAAAAAAAACCCCCCCCTTTTTTGTTTTTTTTCCCAAAAAAAAATTTTTTTTTTCCAAAAAACCCCCAACCCCCCCCCCCAAACCTTAACCTAAACCCCCCCCCCCCCTTTTTTTTTTTTTTCCGGGACCGGGGGGGGAAAAAACCCCCCCCCTTTTAAAATTCCCTAACCCCCCCCCCCCTTTCGGGGCCCCCCTTTTCCCCCTTTTTCCCCCAGGGGGGGGGGGGGGGGTTTGGGGGGGCCCCCCCCCCCCCAAAAAAAAAAGGGGGTCCCCGGGGGGAAAAAAAAAAAACCCCCCCCCTTTTTTGGGGGGTTTTCCCAAAAAAACCCCCCCGGGGCCCCTTTTTAAAAGGGGGGCCCCCGGGGGGGGGGGGAAAAAAAACCCCCAACCCCCCCTTTTTTTTTTAAAAAAAAACCCCAAAAAAAACCCCCCCCCCCGGGGGTTCCCGGGGGCCAGGGGGGCCCCCGGCCCCGGGGTTTTTTAAACCCCCCCCCCCCCCAAAAAAAAAATTTTTCCCGGGGGGGGGGTTTTTTGGGGGGGGGCCCCCCCCCCCCAAAAATTTTTTTTTTTCCCCCCCCTTTCCCCCCCTTTTTTTTAAAAAGGGCCGGTTTTTTTTTTAAAAACCCCCCCAAATTTTAAAATTTTAAGGGGTTTTTTTTGGGGGTTTTTTAAAAACCCAACCCCCCCAAAAAATTTTTAAAAACCCCCCTTTTCCCAAAAAAAAAAGGGGGGAAACAAAAATTTTTTTAAAAAAATTTTTTTCCCCCCCTTTTTAAAAAAAAAATTTTTTTTCCCCAAAAAAAATCAAAAAAAAAAAAATTTTTTTAAAAAAATTTTTTTTAAAAACCCCTCCCCATTAAAAAAAAACCTTTAAAAAAAAAAAATTTTTTCCCCTTTTTAAAAATTTTTTGGGCCCCCCAAAAAAAAATTTTCCCCCCCCCAAAAACCCCCCCTTTTTTTCCCCGGGGGGGGCCCCCCCCCTTTTTTTTCCCCCCCCGGAAAAAATTTTCCCCCAAAAGGAAATTTTTAGGGTTTTTAAAAAAAATTTTTTTTCCCCCCAAAAATTTCCCCTTTTTTTTTTTGGGGGGGGGGCCTTTTTAAAAAAAAAAGGGGGGGGGGGTTTTTTTGGGGGGAAGGGGCCGGGGGAAAAAGGGAAAAAGGGTTTTTTTTAAAAAAAATTTGGGAAAAAATTTTGGGGGAAAAAAGGAAAAAAGAAAGAAAAATTTTTTTAAAAAGGGGGAAATTTGGAAAAAATTTTTTTTAAAAAAAAAAGGCCCCCCCCCCTTTTTTTTTTTTTTTTTTTTTTTTGGGGGTTTTTTTTTCCCCCTTTTTTTTTTTTTTTTTTTTTCCCCCCTTTTTTGGGGGGTTTTTTTTTTGGGGGCCCCTTTTTAGGGGTTAAAAGGGGTTTTTTTCCCCCGGGGGCCCTTTTTTGGATTTTTGGGGTTTTTTGGGGTTTTAAAAAAAATTTCCCAACCCCCTTTGGTTTTAAAAAAATTTTTTAAAAAAATTTTTTTAAAAAATTTTGGGGGCTTTTTTTTGGGTTTTTTTGGGAAAAAAAAAATTTTTAACCCCCAAAAAAGGGAAAAACCCTTTTTCCCCAAAAACCAAAAAAAAAAAAAGGGGGGGGGAAACCCCCGGTTAATTTAAAAAAGGGGGGGAAAAGGGGGCCGGGGGGCCCCCCGGGGGGGGGGCCCCCCAAAAACCCCTTTTTTTTTCCAAAGGGGGGGGGGTTTTTTTTCCCCCCAAAAACCCCCCGGGGAAAAATTTTTTTAAAAAAGGGGTTTTTAAAAAAAAAATTTCCCCAACCCCCCCAAAAGGGGGGGGAAAAAAAAAATTTTTTTAAAAAAAAGGTTTTTTTCCTTGAAAGGGGGGGCCCCAAAAAAAAGGGTTTCCTTTTTTTTTTCCCCCCGGGAAATTTAAAAAAAAAGGGGGTTTTTTTTTTTGGGGGCCCAAAAAATAAACCCCCCCTTTTTTTTTTGGGAAAAAAAAAACCCCAAAAAAAGGGGGGGAAAGGGGGGGGGAAAAAATTTTAAAAAAAAAATTTTTAAAAAAAAAATTTTTTTTTTTTTTGGGGGGGTTTTTTTTTTTTTTAAAATTTTTTTTTTTTTGGGGCCCTTTTTAAAAAAAAAAATTTTGGGGGGGAATTTTTTTGGGGGGGAAAAAAAAACCCCCAAACTTTCCCCCAAAAAATTTTGGGGGGTTTTTCCCCTTTTTTTTTTCCCCTTTTTTTCCCCCCCTTTTTTTTTTTTTTCCCCCCCCTTTTTTCTTCCTTCCCCCCCCCCCCCCCCCCTTTTTCCTTTTTTTCCCCCTTTTTTCCCCCCCCAAACCCTTTTTTTCCTTTTTTTCCCCTTTTTTCCCCCCCCCCCAAAAACCCCCCCCCCCTTTTTTCCCACCCCCCTTACCCCCCCCCCCCCCCCCCCCCCCCCCCCTTTTTCCCCCCCCCCAACCCAAAAAATTTCTTTTTTTTTTTTCCCCCCCCCTTTTTTCCCCAAAAAAACCCCCCCCAAAAATTTTTTAAAAAATTTTAAAAAAAGGGGGGAAAATTAAAAAAAAAAAAAAAAAAAAAAAAAAAAAAAAACCCCCACCCAAAAAAAAAAAAAAAAAATTTTTAAAAAAAATTTTTTATAAAAAAAAAAAAAAAATTTTTTTTGGGGGGGGAAAAAATTTTTAAAAAAAAAAATTTTTTTTTAAAAAAAAAATTTTTTGATTTTTTTCCCTTTTTTTTTTAAATTTTTTTAAAAAAATTTTTTTTTTTTTTTTTTTTTTTTTTTGAATTTTTTTTTTTCCCCCCCCAAAGAAAAAAAGGGGCCCTTTTGGGAAAATTTTTTTTAAAAAAAAAAATTTATATATATATATATAAAAAAAAATAAAAACAAAAAAAAAAAACCCCAAAAAAAAAAAAAGGGGAAAAAAAAAAAAAAAAAAAAGGGGGGGAAACCCCCCCAAGGAAAAAAAATTTTTTTTAAATTTTTTAACCCCAAACCCTTCTTTTCCCCCTTTTTCCCCTTTTCCCCCCCCCCCCCCCCCCCTTTTTCCCCCCCTTTCCCCCTGTTTCCCCCCCCCCCCCCCCCCCCCCCAAAAAAAACCCCCCCCCCCCCCTTTTCCCTTTCCCCCCCCTTTTTTAAAAACCCCCCCCCCCCTTTTTTCCCCCCCCCAAAAGGGGCCCCCCTTTTTTCCCCCCAAAAACCCACACACCCACACCCCCCCTTTTTTTCCCCTTTTTAAAAACCAAAAAAAAATTTTTTAAAAAAACCCCCCCCAAATTCCCCCCCCTTTTAAAAAAAATTTTCCCCCCGGGAAACAAAAAACCCTTTTCCCTCCCTTTTCCCCCTTTGGCCCAAAAACCCAAATTTTTAAAACCCCACCAAAAGGGAAAAAAAAATCCCCCCCACAAAAAAAATTTTTTTCCCCAAAAAATTTTTCCCCCCCCAAAAAAAAAAAAAGGGGTTTTTTTTTTTTAAAAAAAAAATTTTAAAGGAAGGGAAAATTTTGGGGGGGGGGGGGCCCCCCCTTTTTTAAAAACCCCCGGTTTTTTTTTTCCCCCCTTTTTTTTAAAAAAAAACCCCTTTTCCCCCCCCCCCAAAAAAAAGGGGGGTTTTTACCCCCCCCTTTTTTTTTTTGCCTTCCCATTTTTTTTCTTTTAAAAAAAAAACCGGGGAAAAAAAAAAAAGGGAAAAAAAAAGGAAAAACCCCCCAAAAAAAAAAAAAAAAAAAAAAGGGGTTTTTCCCCCTTTTTTTTTTTTTTTTTTCCTTTTTTTTTCCCCCCCCCAAAAACCCCCCCCCAACCGGGGGTTTTTTCCCCCCCCAAAAAAAAAATTTTTTTTTTTTTTGGAAAAACCCCTTTTTCCAAAAAAAAACCAAAAAAAAATTTTTTCCCCAGGCCCCCCCCCCCCCCGGCCCCCTTTTTAATTTTTAAAAAAAAAACCCCCCCCCCAAAAAAAAAAAACCTTTTCCTTTTTAAAATTTTGGGTTTTTTTTTGAAGTGAATGGGTGGGGGGGGTTTTTTTTTAAAAAAAATTTTAAAAAAAAAAAAAAATTTTAAAAAAAGGGGGTTTTAAAAAAAAAAAAAAAACCAAAAAAAATAAAATTTTTTTTTTTAAAAAAAAATAAAACCCCAAAAAATTTTGTTTTTAAATTTTAAAAATTTTTTTTTTTTGGGGGAAAAAAAAAAAAAATTTAAAAAAAAAAAAATTTTTTTTTTTTTTTAAAACCCCGCCCTTTTTGTTTTTTTTTTTAAAATTTTGAAATCTTGCCTGTTTTTTTTGACCCTCCCCCCCCCCTTTTTTTTGCTTCTCCCTCAGGAAAATGGTACCCCAAAAAACCCCCCCCAAAACCCCAAAAAATTTTTAAAACCCCCCCAAAAAAAAAAAAAAAAAACCCCCCAAAAAATTTTTTTTTAAAATTTTTTTTAATTTTTTTTTCCCCCTTTTTTTTTTTTTTAAAAAAAAAATTTTTAAAAATTTTAAAAAAATTTTTGGGGGTTTTTTTGGGGTTTTTTTTTTTAAAATTTTTTTTTTTTTTTTTTTTTAAAATTTTTTTTTGGTTTTTTTAAAAAAAAAAAAAATCCCTTTTAAAAATTTTTTTTTAAAATTTTTCCTTTTAAATTTTTTCACGGAAAAAAGGAAAAAGGGGGGGGAAAAATTTTTTAAAAAACCAAAAATAACCCCCCCCCCCAAAAAAAAGGGGTTTTTTTTAAAGTCCCTTTTTTTAAAAAAAAGGAAAACCCAAAAAAAAAAAAAACCCCAAAACCCAAAAGGGGAAAAAAAAAAAAATTTTAAATTTAAATTTTTTGGGGGAAAAAAAAAAAAAAAAAAAGGGAAAAGGGGGGTAAAAAAAAAAAAAAAAAGGAAAAAAAGGGGAAAATTTTTTTTTCCCAAAAAAAAAAAAAATTTTTAAAAAAAATTTAAATTGGGAAAATTTTTTTTTTTTAAATTTTTAAATTTAAAAACAAACCCCTTTTTTTTTTAAAAAAAAAAAAAAAAAAAAATTTAAAAAAAATGCCTTTCCCCCCCCCAAAAAAAAAAAAATTTTTTTTAAAAAAAACTTTTTTTTTAAAAAAAAAAAAAAATTTTTTTTAAAATTTTTAAAAAATTGAAAAATGATACAACCTTAACCACAGCTCATCCTTTCCCCTAGCATTTTTGGGGGGTTTTTAAAGGGGGAAAAAAAAATTTCCCCCCCCCCAAAAAAAATTTTTTTTTTTTTTTTTAAAAAAAAACCCCCCTTTTTTTTTTTTTTTTTAAAAAAAAAAAAAAAAAAGGGGGGGGGGTTTCTTTCCCAAAAATTTCCCCCCCAAAAAAAAAATTTTCCCCCCTTTAAAAAAAAAAAAATTAAAAACCCCTAAAAATTTTTTTTAAAAAAAAAACCCCCCCAAAAAAAAAAAATTTCCCCGGGGTTTTTTTAAAAAATTTTTTTTAAAAAAATTTTTTTTCCTTAAAAATTTTAAAAAATTTTTTTTTTTTTGGGTTTTTAAAAGGGGGGCCCCTTTAAAAAAATTTGGTCTTTTTTTTTTTTAAAAAAAAATTTTTGGGGAAAAATTTTTAAAAAAAAAATTGAATTAAAAACCCCCTTTTTTTTTTTTAAATTTAAATTTGGAAAAAATTTTTAAAAAGGGAAAAAATGTTTTTTGGGGGGGCCCCCCAAAAAAAAGGGGGGGGTTTTTTTTTTAAAAAATTTTTTCCCGAAATTTTTTTTAAAATCCCGGGGGAAAAAACCAAAATTTTGGGAAAAAAATTTGAAGTTTTTTTTTAAAAAAAAGGGTTTTTTTTTTTTTTAAAAAAAAGTTTTTTTTTTTTTTCAATAAATTTTTTTTTTTTAAAAAACTTGGGGAAAGGGGTTAATTTTTTTTGGGGGGGGGAAACCCCTTTTTTAAAAAAAAATTTTTTGGTTTGAATTTTTTGTTTTTTTAAAATTTTTCCCCCCCAAAAAAAAAAAACCCCCCCTTTTCCCCCCCTTTTAAAAAACCCCCCTTTTTAAAAAAACAAAATTTAAATTTTTAAAAAAAAAAGGGGGGGTTTTCAAAAAAAAAAAAAGGGGGGCAAAAAAAAAAAAAAATTTTTTTAAAAAAAAAGGGCCCCCCCCCGGGGGGGGGGAAAAAAAAAAAAAAAGGGGGGGTAAAAAAACCTTTTAAAAAAAAAATAAAAAACGAAATTCAGGAATTTTGGGGGTTTTTTAAAAAGGGAAAAAAAGGCGGGAAAAAAACCCCCCACCCAAAAAAAATTTTTTCCCCCCCCCTTAAAAACCCCCCCCCCGGGGGGGGTTTTTTTTTAAAAAAGGGGGTTTTTTTCCCCCCCCGGGGGGAAAGACCAACCCTTTTTTTTTTTTTAAAACCCCAAAAAATTTTTGGTTTTTTTTAAAAAAATTTTTTTTTTAAAAAAAATTTTTTTTTTTTTTCCGGGAAAAAAAAAAAGGGTTTAAAATTTTGGGTTTTTTTTTTTGGGGGGTTTTTTTAAAAAAAAAATTTTTTAAAAAGGGGGGGGTTTTAAATTTTTTAAAAAAAAATTTTTTTTCCCCTTTTTTTTTTCCCCCTTTTTTTTTTTTTTTTTTCCCTTTTTTTTTAAAAAAAAATTTTTTTTTTGGGGGAAAAATTTTTTTTTTTTTTTTTTTTTTCTTTTTTTTTTGTTTTTTTTTAAATTTTTTTTTTTTTTAAAAAAAATCAAAATTTTCCCTTTTTTTTCATTTTTTTAATTTTTTTTTAAAAAACCCCTTTTTTTTTTTAAAAATTTTTTTTTAATTTTTTTTTAAAAAAAATTTAAAAAAAAGGGTTAAAAAATTTTTAAAAAAAACATTAAAAGGGATAAGGAAAAAAGAAAAAAAAATTTTTTTTCCCTTTTTCCCAAAAGGTTTTTTAAAAAATTTTAAATTTTTTGGGCCAAAAAATTTTTTTTTAAAAAAAAACCCTTTTTGGGGAAAAAAAAAAAAAAAACCCCCCCCAAAAAAATTTTAAAAATTTGGGGAAAAAAAAGGGGGGGCCCCCCGGGGGGGCCCCCCCCCCCCCCCTTGGGGAAAACCCCCCCCGGGGGGGGGGGGGCCCCCCAAATTTTTTTCCCCCCCCCCCCCCCCCCGGGGGGGCCCCCCCCTCCGGGGGGGGCCCCCCCGGGGGCCCCCCAAACCCCCCAAAAACCCCCCCAAAAATTTTAAAACCCCCCCCCTTTTGGGGGTAGGGCCCCGGGGGGGTTTGGGCCCCTTTTTGGGCCCCCCCCCCCATGACCCCCCGGGGGGGGTTTTTGGGGGGGGAAAAAAAGGGGGTTTTCCCCCCCCCCCCCCCGGGCCCCCTTTTCCCCCGGGGGGCCCTTTTCCCCCCCCCCTTTTTTTTAAAAAAACCCGGGGGAAAACCCCTTTTGGGAAAAACCCCCCCCAAAGGGGCCCCCCCTTTTTTTTTTTGGCCCGGGGGGCCCTTTTTTAAAAAAAAAACCCCCCCCGGCCCTGGCCCCTTTTTCCAAAAACCCCCTAAAATTTTAAAAAAAAGGGGGGGGGGGGTTTCCCCCCCAAAAAAAAATTTTTTTAAAAACCCAAAAAAAAAAGGGGGGGGGGCCCCCGGGCCCCCCCTCCCGGCCCCCCCAAGGCCCGGGGGGGAACCTTTCCCGCCCCAAACCCTTTTTCCCCCCCCCCCCCCAACCCCCCCGGGGGGGGGCCCCCCCCCCCATTTATTTTTTTTAAAAAACCCCCAAAAAAACCCCCCCCCTTTCCCAAAAAGGGGGGGGCCAAACCCCCCCCGGGGAAAAAAACCCCCCCCTTTTTTTTAAAGGGGGGGGAAAATCCCCTGGGGGGCCCCCCCCCCTTAAAAAACCCGGGGGCCCCCCAAAACCCCCCCCCCCGCCCTTTTCCCCCCCAAACCTTTGGGGGAAAAAAGGGAAAATTTTTTTTTTAAACCCCGGGGGTTTAAAACCCCCCTCCCGGGGCCCCCCAAAAAACCCCCAACCCCCCTTTTTTGGAATTAACACCCCCCAAAAAAAAGGGGGCCCCCAAAACCCCCCCCCGGGCCCCCCCCCCCCCAAAAATTTTTTGGCCCCCCCCTCCCCCCCGGCCGGGGGGGTTTTTTCCCCGGGGCCCCCGGGCCCCCCCCGGGTTTTTTTAACCGGCCCCCCGGCCCCCGGGCCCCGGGGTTTTCCCGGGGGGCCCCCGGGGGGGCCCCCCAAAAAAAAAATTTTTTTTAAAACCCCCCCTTTTTTTCCCCCGGGCCCCCCCGGGGGGGGGGGCCCCAAACCCTTTTTTAAAAAAAGGGGCCCCAAAACCCTTGGGGGGTTTTTTCCCCCCCTTTCCCCCCCCCCAAAAATTAAAGGGGGGCCCCCCTTTTTTAAAAGGGGAAAACCCCCCCCTCCTTTGGGGGGGTTTTTCCGGCCCCCCCCCCCCCAAAAATTTTTTTTTCCCCCCCAAAAACCCCCCCCAAAAAAACCCTTAAAGGCCCCAAAAAACCCTTTACCCCCCCCCCGGGGGCCCCCCTTTTTTTTTGGAACCCCAAGGGGTTTTTGGGGGGGGGAAAAAAGGGGGAAACCCCAAAAAAAAACCCCCCCCCGGGGGGGGGGGGGTTTTTTCCCCCCCAACCCCCCGGGGGCCCCCCCTTTTGGCCCCCAAAAAGGCAGGGCCCCCCGGGGAAAACCCCCCCCCCCCCCAAAAAAAAATTTTTTTTCCCCAAAGGGGGGCCCCCCCCCGGGGGGGGGGGGGGGGCCCCCCCCCTTTTTAAAAAACCCCCCCCCTTTTCCGGGGGGGAAAAAAAACCCCCCCCCCGGGGGGAAAAGGGGGGCCCCCCCTTTTCAAGGGGTTTTTTGGGGGGGGGGGGGCCCCCCCCCCGGGCCCCCAAAAAACCCCCCCCTTTTTTTTTCCCCCCCCCCTTTTTTTGGGGGGGCCCCAAAAAAAGGGGGGGGCCCCCTTTTTTAAAAACCCCCCTTTTTTCCCCCCCCCGGGGGGGGGTTTTTTTTTTTCCCCGGGGGGCCCCCCCCCCCAAAAGGGGGCCCCCCCCCCTTGGGGGCCCGGGGGCCTTCCCGGGGGGCAATTTTTTTTTTTTAAAGGGGAAACCTTTTTTAAAATTTTTCCCCCCTTTTTTTTTGGGGGGGGCCCCCCTTTTCCCCGGAAAACCCCAAACCCCCCCCCAAATTTTTAAAAATTTTAAAAAAAATTTTTTTTTCCCCCCGGGGTTTTTTTGGTTTTTTTTTTTAAAAAAGGGTTTTGGGGAAAATTTTTTTGCTTCCCAAAAAAAATTTTTTTTAAAATTTTCCCGCCCTTTTTTTCCTTTTTTTTAAAAAAACATTAAAAAAAAGGAAAAAAAAAAAATTTTAAAAAAAATTAAAACCCAAAATTTTAAAAAAAATTTTTCCCCAAAAAAAAAATTTTTCCCCTTTTTTTTAAAAAAAAATTTTCAGGTTTTGGGTTTCTTTTTTTTAAAATTTTAAAAAAAAAAAAATTTTTTCCCCCCAAAATTTTTGCCCAAAGGCCAAAATTTAAAAAATTTTCCCCCCTTTTTAAAAGGGGAAAAAAAAATTTTTTGAAATTGGGGAAATTTTGGCTTTAAAAAAAATTTTTTTTAATTTTTTTTAAATTTTTTCCCCGGGGGTTTTTTTTCTGGGGGAAAATTTTGCCGGTTAAAGGGGGGTTTTTTTAAAAGGGAAATTTTTAAAAAAAAAGGGTTTTACTTTTTGGAAAAAACCCCCCTTTTCCCCCCTTTTTTGGGGTTTAATTTTTTTGGGGGGGTTTAAACCGGGAAAAGGGGTTTTTTTTTTTAAAAAAAATTTTTTTGCCCCTTAAAATTTTTTTTTTTTTTTTTAAAAAAAAACCCCCCCCCTTTTTTTTTTTTTTGGGGGAAAAAAAGGAAAAGGGGAAAAACCCTTTTTGGGGTTTAAAAAAATTTTCCCCCCCTTTGCCCTTTTTTTTTTTTTAAAATTTTCAAACCCCCCCAAAAAACCTTTTTTTCCCTTTTTTTGGGAAATTTTTTTTTTTCCCTTTTTTAAAAAAAAAATTTTTTTTTAAAAAACCTTTTACCCAAAAGGGGGAAACCTTTTTTAACCCAAAAAAAAAAAAAATTTTTTTAAATTTTAAAAAATTAATAAATTTTTATTAAAAAATCAAAAAAAAAGGGAATTTTTAAAAAACCCCTTTTTTTTTTTTTTAAAAAAAAAAAAAAAAAATTTTGGGGAAAAAAAAAAAAATTTTAACCCAAATTTGGGTGGGAAAAAAGGAAGGGAAACCCTTTCCCCAAAAAAAAAAATTTAAAAAAGTGGTAAAATTTTTAAAAAAAAAAGAAAAAAATCCTTTTAAAAACAAAATTTTTGGGAAAAAAGGGGGGCCAAAAAAATTTTTTAAAAAAAAAAAAAAAAACAAAAATTGTTTTCCCAAAAAAAAATTTTTTAAAAAAAATTTTTTAAAAAAAAAGAAAACCCGTTAAAAAATTGGAAAAATTTATTAAATTTTTAAAAAATTTTTTTTTTTTGGTTAAATTTTTTTTTTAAAAAAAAATTTTTTTGGGGAAACGGGGGGAAAAAATTTTTTTAAAAAAGGGGTTTTTAATTTTAAAAAAAATTTTTTTAATTTTTTGGGTTTTTTTAAAAAATTTTTTTTAAAAAAAATTTTTTTTTTTTCTTTTTTGGGAAAAAAAACAGCTTTTCCCCAAAAAAAAAAATTTTTTTTTAAAAAAAAAAAAAAAACCCCTTTTTTTGGGGAAAAAAAAATTTTTTTTTTTGAAATTTTTTTTTTTTAAAAAAAGGGGGGGGCTTTGGGTTTTTTTAAAAAGGGAAAAAAACCCAAAAAAAAAAACCCCCCAAAAAAACCCCCGGGGGGGGGGGGAAAAAAAAAAACCAAAAAATTTTTTCCCCCCCAAAGGGGGTTTAAAAAAAAATTTTTTAAAAAAAAAATTTTTTTTGGGGGAAAAAAAAAAAAAAAAAAAACCCAAAGGGGAAATTTAAAACCCTTTTTAAAAAAAAAAAAAAAAAGGCGGGAAAATTTTTAAAATTTGGGGAAAAAAAACCCCCCAAAGGGGGGCCCCAAAAAGGGGGGTTTTTAAAAAAGGGGTTTCCCCCAAAAAGGGGGGGTTTTAAAAAAGAAAGGGGCCAAAAAAAAAAAAGGGGGGGGGGCCCCCCAAAAAAATTTTTTAAAAAAAAAAACCACAAGGAAATTTTCCAAAATTTTTTAAATTTTCCCTTTTTTTTTTTTCCCCCCCCTTTTAAAAACAAATTTTTTTAAAATTTTTTGGGTCCCCAAAATTTAAAAAGGCCCAAAAATTTCCCCCAAAAAAGGAAACCCCCAACCCAAAAAAAAAAAAACCAAAATTAAATGGGGAAAAAAATTTTTTCCCTTTTTTTTGGTTTTTTGGGGAAAAAAACCCCCCCTTTTTTTTTGTTGGGTTTTTTTTTAGGAATTAAAATAAATTTTTTTTTAAATTTTTTTTTTCCCTTTTTTTTAAAAAAATTTTCCTTTTTTTTTTTTTCCCTTTTTGGGTTAAAAAAAAACCCTTTTTCCCCCTTTTTTAAATGGCCCCTTTTTTTTTCCCCTTTTTTTTATGGCCCCTTTTTAAAAAGCCCAAAAAAACCCCAAATTTTTTTTTTTTTTTTTATTGGGGGGCCCCCCGGGGGGGATTTTTTTGGGGGCCAAAAAAAAAATTTTTTTTTTTTTTAAAACCCCTTTTAAAAAATTTTTTTTGGAAAAAAATTTTTTTTTTAAAAAAAATTTTCCAAAAAAAAAAAATTTTTTAAAAAAAAAAAGAAAATTTTTTTTTTTGGGGGAAAAAAAATTTTTGGGGGGGGAAAAAAAAAAAATTTTTTCCCCCATCCAAAAAAAAAAAAAGGGTTTCTTTTTTAAAAAAAAGGGAAAAAAAAATCCAAAAAAAATTTTTTTCCCTTTTTAAAAAAAATTTTTTAAAGAAAATTTTAAAAAAATTTTTTTTTTTTTAAAAAAAAAAAAAATTTTTTTTTTTTTAAAAATTTGGGGAAAAAACCCCCCGGGGGGGAAAAAAAACCTTTCGGGTTTTAAAAAAAAAAAATTTTTAAAAAAAAAGGGGGGGCCCCCCGGGGGAAATTTAAAAAGGGTTTAAAAAGAAAAAATTTTCCCAAAAAAAAAAAGGGGGGAAAAAAAAAATTTTCCCCCCCCCCCAAATTTTTTTGGGGGGTTTTTTTAAAATTTAAAAAAAATTTTAAAAAAAAACCAAAAAATTTTTTTGAAAAAAAGGTTTTTAAAAAAAAAATTTTTTAAAATTTTTTGGGGGGGGGGGCCCCCCCCCTTTTTTTTTTAAAAGGGGTTTTAAAATTTTTTTTTGGTTTAAAATTTTAAAAAAAACAGGGGTTTTTTTCCCCGGGGTGAAAAAAAAGGGGGGGGAATTTTGAAAACTTGGGAAAATTTTTTTTAAAAAAAATTTAAAAAATTTTTTTTTTTTTTTTAAAAAACCCCCCTTTTTAAAAAAAAATTTTGGGGGGGTTTTTTTAAAATTTTTAAAAAAATTTTTTTTTTTTTTTAAAAATTTTTTTTTTTTTCAAACCCCCCCCAATTTTTTTTTTGGAAAAAAGGGAAAAAAAAAAAAAATTTTTTTTTTTTTTTTTTGGGAAAAAATTTTTTTCCCCCCCAAAATTGGAAAAAAAAAAAATTTTTTTGGAAAAAAAGGGGGGGGGGAAAATTTTTAAAAAAATTTTTTTTTTAATTTTGGGGGTTTTTTTTTTAAATTTTTTTAAAAAAAAAAAAACCTTTTTTTTTTCCCCCAAAAAAAAACAAAAAAAAAAAAAGGGGTTAAAAAAAAAAGGTTTTTTAAACCAAAAAATTTTTTTAAAAATTTTTTGGTTTTTTTTTTAAATTTTTAATTTTAAAAAAAAATTCCCCCCCCCTTTTTTAAAAAAAAAAACCCCGGGGAAAAAACCCCCAAGGGGGGGGGGAAAAAAAAACCCCCCAAATTTAAAAAAGGGCCCAAAGCAAACCAAAAAAAAAAAAAAATTTTTTTTTTTTAAAAAAAAATGGGGAAAAAAAAAAAAAGGGGAAAAAAAAAAAATTTTTAAAAAAAAAACACTTTTGGGCCCCCCAAAAAAAAAAATTTTAAAAAAAACAAATAAAAAAACCCCCCCAAAAAACCCCGGGGGGGTTTTTCCCCCCCAAAAAAAAAACCGGGGGTAAAAACAAAAGGGGAAAAGGGGGAAAAAAGGGTTGGGAAAAAAAAAGGGCCCCAAAAAAAGGGTTTTAAAAACCCCCGGGGGCCCCCGGGGAAAACCAAAAAGGGGGTTTTTTTTTTAAAAACCCCCTTTTTTTTTTTAAAAAAATTTTTTTTTGTTTTTTTTATTAAAACCCGGTTTTGTTTAAAACCCGGGAAATTTAAAAAAAAAAGGGGAACCCCGGGTTTTTTTCCCCCAAAAGGTTTTTTTTTTTTGGGGGGGCCCCTTTTTTTTTTTGGGGGCCCCCAAAAATTTTTAAAATTTTTTCCCCCCTTTTTTTTTTTTTAAAAACCCCCCCTTTTTTCCAAAAAAGGGGTTTTTTTGGGGTTTTTAAAAATTTTAAAAAAAAAATTTTTTTTCACCTTGGGAAAGGGGGGGGGTTTTTTTGGGGTTTTCCAAACCCCTTTTAAAAAAAAATTTTTTTTTTTTTAAAAAAACACCCTGGGGTTTTTTTTCCCCCCGGGGTTTAAAAAAACCCCCCCGGGGGGAAAAAAAAAAAAGGGGGTTTTTAAAATTGGGTTTTTTTTTTTTGGGGAAAAAAAATTTAAAAAAAATGCGGAAAAAAAAAATTTTTTTAAAATTTTTCCCCCGGGGTTTTTTTTTAAGGTTTTTTTAAAAAAATTTTTTTTTTTTTTTTAAAAAAAAAAAAAAAAAAAAGGGGGGAAAAAAAAAAAAAAATTAAAAATTTTTTTAAACCCCAAAAAAAAAAAATTTTTTTTGGAAATTTTAAAAAATTTGGAAAAAAAAAAAATTCCCCCCCTTTTTTTTGGAAAAAACCCCTTTTTTTAAAAAATTTAAAAAAAAAACCCCCCCTTAAAAAAATTTTTTTTGGGGGTTAAAAACCCCCCCCCCCCCTTTTTTTTTTTTTCCTTTTTAAAAACAAAGGGGGAAAAAAGGGGGGCCCCAAAAAAATTTCCCCCCAAAAAAATTTTTTTAAAAACCCCCTTTTTAGAATTAAAAAGGGGGATGAAAGGGCCCCAAAAAAACCCCCCAATTTTTTAAAAAATTTTTTTTTGGGTTTTTGGAAAAGGGTTTTTTTTTAAAAAAAAAAATAAATTTGGTTTTAAAATTTTTCCAAAAAATTTAAAAAAAAAATTTTTTGTTTTTTAAAAAATTTTTTTTTATTTGGTTTAAAATTTTTTAAAAAAAAACCGAAAATTTAAAAAAAAGAAATTTAAATTAAAATTTTTTTTTTTTAAATAAATTCCTTTGGGGCGGTTGGGGTTTTTCCGGTTTTTGGGGGGGGGGTTTTTGGGGGTTTTTTAAATTTTTTTTAAAAAATTTTTTTTTCCCAAATTTTTTTTTAAAAAAAAATTTTTTTTTTGAATTTTTTTTATTCCTTTTTTTTTTTCCCGGGGGGTTTTTTTCCCCCGGAAAAGGGTTTTTAAATTTTTTTCCCCGGTTTTTTTTTTTTTTTATTTTTTTTTCCCCCCTTTTTTTTTTTTTTTTTGGAGTGTTTTTTTAATAATTTTTTTAAAAAAATTTTTTTTTTTTTGGGGGGGGGGGTTTTGGGGGGGGTTTTTTTTTTAAAAAAAAAATTTTTTTTTTGGGGGGGTTTTTTTCCCCCCCCGGGGGGTTTTTTTTTCCCCCAAAAAAAAAACCCCGGCCCCCCTTTAAAAAAATTTTTTAAAAAAATCCCTTTTCCCCCTTTGGCCCAAAAACCCAAATTTTTAAAACCCCACCAAAAGGGAAAAAAAAATCCCCCCCACAAAAAAAATTTTTTTCCCCAAAAAATTTTTCCCCCCCCAAAAAAAAAAAAAGGGGTTTTTTTTTTTTAAAAAAAAAATTTTAAAGGAAGGGAAAATTTTGGGGGGGGGGGGGCCCCCCCTTTTTTAAAAACCCCCGGTTTTTTTTTTCCCCCCTTTTTTTTAAAAAAAAACCCCTTTTCCCCCCCCCCCAAAAAAAAGGGGGGTTTTTACCCCCCCCTTTTTTTTTTTGCCTTCCCATTTTTTTTCTTTTAAAAAAAAAACCGGGGAAAAAAAAAAAAGGGAAAAAAAAAGGAAAAACCCCCCAAAAAAAAAAAAAAAAAAAAAAGGGGTTTTTCCCCCTTTTTTTTTTTTTTTTTTCCTTTTTTTTTCCCCCCCCCAAAAACCCCCCCCCAACCGGGGGTTTTTTCCCCCCCCAAAAAAAAAATTTTTTTTTTTTTTGGAAAAACCCCTTTTTCCAAAAAAAAACCAAAAAAAAATTTTTTCCCCAGGCCCCCCCCCCCCCCGGCCCCCTTTTTAATTTTTAAAAAAAAAACCCCCCCCCCAAAAAAAAAAAACCTTTTCCTTTTTAAAATTTTGGGTTTTTTTTTGAAGTGAATGGGTGGGGGGGGTTTTTTTTTAAAAAAAATTTTAAAAAAAAAAAAAAATTTTAAAAAAAGGGGGTTTTAAAAAAAAAAAAAAAACCAAAAAAAATAAAATTTTTTTTTTTAAAAAAAAATAAAACCCCAAAAAATTTTGTTTTTAAATTTTAAAAATTTTTTTTTTTTGGGGGAAAAAAAAAAAAAATTTAAAAAAAAAAAAATTTTTTTTTTTTTTTAAAACCCCGCCCTTTTTGTTTTTTTTTTTAAAATTTTGAAATCTTGCCTGTTTTTTTTGACCCTCCCCCCCCCCTTTTTTTTGCTTCTCCCTCAGGAAAATGGTACCCCAAAAAACCCCCCCCAAAACCCCAAAAAATTTTTAAAACCCCCCCAAAAAAAAAAAAAAAAAACCCCCCAAAAAATTTTTTTTTAAAATTTTTTTTAATTTTTTTTTCCCCCTTTTTTTTTTTTTTAAAAAAAAAATTTTTAAAAATTTTAAAAAAATTTTTGGGGGTTTTTTTGGGGTTTTTTTTTTTAAAATTTTTTTTTTTTTTTTTTTTTAAAATTTTTTTTTGGTTTTTTTAAAAAAAAAAAAAATCCCTTTTAAAAATTTTTTTTTAAAATTTTTCCTTTTAAATTTTTTCACGGAAAAAAGGAAAAAGGGGGGGGAAAAATTTTTTAAAAAACCAAAAATAACCCCCCCCCCCAAAAAAAAGGGGTTTTTTTTAAAGTCCCTTTTTTTAAAAAAAAGGAAAACCCAAAAAAAAAAAAAACCCCAAAACCCAAAAGGGGAAAAAAAAAAAAATTTTAAATTTAAATTTTTTGGGGGAAAAAAAAAAAAAAAAAAAGGGAAAAGGGGGGTAAAAAAAAAAAAAAAAAGGAAAAAAAGGGGAAAATTTTTTTTTCCCAAAAAAAAAAAAAATTTTTAAAAAAAATTTAAATTGGGAAAATTTTTTTTTTTTAAATTTTTAAATTTAAAAACAAACCCCTTTTTTTTTTAAAAAAAAAAAAAAAAAAAAATTTAAAAAAAATGCCTTTCCCCCCCCCAAAAAAAAAAAAATTTTTTTTAAAAAAAACTTTTTTTTTAAAAAAAAAAAAAAATTTTTTTTAAAATTTTTAAAAAATTGAAAAATGATACAACCTTAACCACAGCTCATCCTTTCCCCTAGCATTTTTGGGGGGTTTTTAAAGGGGGAAAAAAAAATTTCCCCCCCCCCAAAAAAAATTTTTTTTTTTTTTTTTAAAAAAAAACCCCCCTTTTTTTTTTTTTTTTTAAAAAAAAAAAAAAAAAAGGGGGGGGGGTTTCTTTCCCAAAAATTTCCCCCCCAAAAAAAAAATTTTCCCCCCTTTAAAAAAAAAAAAATTAAAAACCCCTAAAAATTTTTTTTAAAAAAAAAACCCCCCCAAAAAAAAAAAATTTCCCCGGGGTTTTTTTAAAAAATTTTTTTTAAAAAAATTTTTTTTCCTTAAAAATTTTAAAAAATTTTTTTTTTTTTGGGTTTTTAAAAGGGGGGCCCCTTTAAAAAAATTTGGTCTTTTTTTTTTTTAAAAAAAAATTTTTGGGGAAAAATTTTTAAAAAAAAAATTGAATTAAAAACCCCCTTTTTTTTTTTTAAATTTAAATTTGGAAAAAATTTTTAAAAAGGGAAAAAATGTTTTTTGGGGGGGCCCCCCAAAAAAAAGGGGGGGGTTTTTTTTTTAAAAAATTTTTTCCCGAAATTTTTTTTAAAATCCCGGGGGAAAAAACCAAAATTTTGGGAAAAAAATTTGAAGTTTTTTTTTAAAAAAAAGGGTTTTTTTTTTTTTTAAAAAAAAGTTTTTTTTTTTTTTCAATAAATTTTTTTTTTTTAAAAAACTTGGGGAAAGGGGTTAATTTTTTTTGGGGGGGGGAAACCCCTTTTTTAAAAAAAAATTTTTTGGTTTGAATTTTTTGTTTTTTTAAAATTTTTCCCCCCCAAAAAAAAAAAACCCCCCCTTTTCCCCCCCTTTTAAAAAACCCCCCTTTTTAAAAAAACAAAATTTAAATTTTTAAAAAAAAAAGGGGGGGTTTTCAAAAAAAAAAAAAGGGGGGCAAAAAAAAAAAAAAATTTTTTTAAAAAAAAAGGGCCCCCCCCCGGGGGGGGGGAAAAAAAAAAAAAAAGGGGGGGTAAAAAAACCTTTTAAAAAAAAAATAAAAAACGAAATTCAGGAATTTTGGGGGTTTTTTAAAAAGGGAAAAAAAGGCGGGAAAAAAACCCCCCACCCAAAAAAAATTTTTTCCCCCCCCCTTAAAAACCCCCCCCCCGGGGGGGGTTTTTTTTTAAAAAAGGGGGTTTTTTTCCCCCCCCGGGGGGAAAGACCAACCCTTTTTTTTTTTTTAAAACCCCAAAAAATTTTTGGTTTTTTTTAAAAAAATTTTTTTTTTAAAAAAAATTTTTTTTTTTTTTCCGGGAAAAAAAAAAAGGGTTTAAAATTTTGGGTTTTTTTTTTTGGGGGGTTTTTTTAAAAAAAAAATTTTTTAAAAAGGGGGGGGTTTTAAATTTTTTAAAAAAAAATTTTTTTTCCCCTTTTTTTTTTCCCCCTTTTTTTTTTTTTTTTTTCCCTTTTTTTTTAAAAAAAAATTTTTTTTTTGGGGGAAAAATTTTTTTTTTTTTTTTTTTTTTCTTTTTTTTTTGTTTTTTTTTAAATTTTTTTTTTTTTTAAAAAAAATCAAAATTTTCCCTTTTTTTTCATTTTTTTAATTTTTTTTTAAAAAACCCCTTTTTTTTTTTAAAAATTTTTTTTTAATTTTTTTTTAAAAAAAATTTAAAAAAAAGGGTTAAAAAATTTTTAAAAAAAACATTAAAAGGGATAAGGAAAAAAGAAAAAAAAATTTTTTTTCCCTTTTTCCCAAAAGGTTTTTTAAAAAATTTTAAATTTTTTGGGCCAAAAAATTTTTTTTTAAAAAAAAACCCTTTTTGGGGAAAAAAAAAAAAAAAACCCCCCCCAAAAAAATTTTAAAAATTTGGGGAAAAAAAAGGGGGGGCCCCCCGGGGGGGCCCCCCCCCCCCCCCTTGGGGAAAACCCCCCCCGGGGGGGGGGGGGCCCCCCAAATTTTTTTCCCCCCCCCCCCCCCCCCGGGGGGGCCCCCCCCTCCGGGGGGGGCCCCCCCGGGGGCCCCCCAAACCCCCCAAAAACCCCCCCAAAAATTTTAAAACCCCCCCCCTTTTGGGGGTAGGGCCCCGGGGGGGTTTGGGCCCCTTTTTGGGCCCCCCCCCCCATGACCCCCCGGGGGGGGTTTTTGGGGGGGGAAAAAAAGGGGGTTTTCCCCCCCCCCCCCCCGGGCCCCCTTTTCCCCCGGGGGGCCCTTTTCCCCCCCCCCTTTTTTTTAAAAAAACCCGGGGGAAAACCCCTTTTGGGAAAAACCCCCCCCAAAGGGGCCCCCCCTTTTTTTTTTTGGCCCGGGGGGCCCTTTTTTAAAAAAAAAACCCCCCCCGGCCCTGGCCCCTTTTTCCAAAAACCCCCTAAAATTTTAAAAAAAAGGGGGGGGGGGGTTTCCCCCCCAAAAAAAAATTTTTTTAAAAACCCAAAAAAAAAAGGGGGGGGGGCCCCCGGGCCCCCCCTCCCGGCCCCCCCAAGGCCCGGGGGGGAACCTTTCCCGCCCCAAACCCTTTTTCCCCCCCCCCCCCCAACCCCCCCGGGGGGGGGCCCCCCCCCCCATTTATTTTTTTTAAAAAACCCCCAAAAAAACCCCCCCCCTTTCCCAAAAAGGGGGGGGCCAAACCCCCCCCGGGGAAAAAAACCCCCCCCTTTTTTTTAAAGGGGGGGGAAAATCCCCTGGGGGGCCCCCCCCCCTTAAAAAACCCGGGGGCCCCCCAAAACCCCCCCCCCCGCCCTTTTCCCCCCCAAACCTTTGGGGGAAAAAAGGGAAAATTTTTTTTTTAAACCCCGGGGGTTTAAAACCCCCCTCCCGGGGCCCCCCAAAAAACCCCCAACCCCCCTTTTTTGGAATTAACACCCCCCAAAAAAAAGGGGGCCCCCAAAACCCCCCCCCGGGCCCCCCCCCCCCCAAAAATTTTTTGGCCCCCCCCTCCCCCCCGGCCGGGGGGGTTTTTTCCCCGGGGCCCCCGGGCCCCCCCCGGGTTTTTTTAACCGGCCCCCCGGCCCCCGGGCCCCGGGGTTTTCCCGGGGGGCCCCCGGGGGGGCCCCCCAAAAAAAAAATTTTTTTTAAAACCCCCCCTTTTTTTCCCCCGGGCCCCCCCGGGGGGGGGGGCCCCAAACCCTTTTTTAAAAAAAGGGGCCCCAAAACCCTTGGGGGGTTTTTTCCCCCCCTTTCCCCCCCCCCAAAAATTAAAGGGGGGCCCCCCTTTTTTAAAAGGGGAAAACCCCCCCCTCCTTTGGGGGGGTTTTTCCGGCCCCCCCCCCCCCAAAAATTTTTTTTTCCCCCCCAAAAACCCCCCCCAAAAAAACCCTTAAAGGCCCCAAAAAACCCTTTACCCCCCCCCCGGGGGCCCCCCTTTTTTTTTGGAACCCCAAGGGGTTTTTGGGGGGGGGAAAAAAGGGGGAAACCCCAAAAAAAAACCCCCCCCCGGGGGGGGGGGGGTTTTTTCCCCCCCAACCCCCCGGGGGCCCCCCCTTTTGGCCCCCAAAAAGGCAGGGCCCCCCGGGGAAAACCCCCCCCCCCCCCAAAAAAAAATTTTTTTTCCCCAAAGGGGGGCCCCCCCCCGGGGGGGGGGGGGGGGCCCCCCCCCTTTTTAAAAAACCCCCCCCCTTTTCCGGGGGGGAAAAAAAACCCCCCCCCCGGGGGGAAAAGGGGGGCCCCCCCTTTTCAAGGGGTTTTTTGGGGGGGGGGGGGCCCCCCCCCCGGGCCCCCAAAAAACCCCCCCCTTTTTTTTTCCCCCCCCCCTTTTTTTGGGGGGGCCCCAAAAAAAGGGGGGGGCCCCCTTTTTTAAAAACCCCCCTTTTTTCCCCCCCCCGGGGGGGGGTTTTTTTTTTTCCCCGGGGGGCCCCCCCCCCCAAAAGGGGGCCCCCCCCCCTTGGGGGCCCGGGGGCCTTCCCGGGGGGCAATTTTTTTTTTTTAAAGGGGAGAACCCTCTGAAACCAGTCCTGGAGGTCCTTGAATGAGGACTTATTATGGACTGACAGGAGACAGAAAGGACACTTTCCAGTCATTTCTACTAGGGATGCAACGATTGTGAAATTCTGGGCCGATACCCGATGCTGATGTTTAAAATAAAAACTTGGCCGATGGCCCGATGCCGATGTTTTTTCTTTTTGTTATCTATTCTCTCTTTTTTGTTTCACGGAAACATTACTGAACTGTTTTACTAAGTCTTTCAGCTCTTCATCAGTACTATCTTGAATGAGCACAAATTCAATCAGACAAATTTATGAAACAAAAGAACAACCTTTAATGTCAATTTTTGGTTGACATTGGATAACAACAATTCACATGACAAGTTCTTTTTTTTCTGAAAAATAACTTTCCACAGCCCTCTTAGACTGCTCACTAATCAATGAAAATTTTTACAGTACTTACATTGCCCAACAAAATTATTTGAGTGGCTTTAGCCTGATAAACAAAAACTTACTCAATGAGAAGATTTTCAGTACCACATTGCCCAATAAAAAATATTTTTGTGAAATATAAAAATACATCAAATGTAAATGTAAAAAGCAATTGGAAAATAAATAAATTATGTTATTAATAAATCTTTCACCTTGTGTATTTTTCAGACAGAACTCACAGGCTGGAACATGGGCATCTTTATAAAACAAAATTGGCCTCTCAGGAAAAAACAGTCCCATAGAGTGGGCTCCTCTACTGAACACTAATGATACATAAATCACCTGCTGTATCTCTTGCCTGCTTCTTAGTAAGAGGCATGTTTTTTTTTTTACAAAGATATGCACCTCTGCCTTGTCGCTGCAAAGTATATTTCTCTTTTCATCCAAAATACTCCAGAACACAGCTGAACAGCCGCTCACTCACGCGCTGGTGCATTGCGCACAAGAGTGCGCGTGCCATTTGTACCAGTTCTGGAAAACGCAGGTGATTATTTCTCCAATAATAACCAATGCAGTCTCACATCTGGAATAAGGGTCTCTGCTAAGAAAATATCCAATTGTTGGGATACAGAGGCTGGCCTCTCTGGCCCGTTTTCCTCCACAATCTTCTCAAACATATATCATGCAGCGAGGGGCCCTGCTGCGTCGGGTCTCGATGCCTCTTGCTGTGGGTGATACGCTCTCTCCATCGCGCTGCCCCATCCTCGGCACCGACAACCTTGAGCAACAGGTGCGTGAAGTATTGTTCGTGCGTGTTGTTTGTATCTGAGATTATCTAAGGTAGCAGTACAGAACATGGGATCATACTCGTTTAGATCGAAGCGTTTATTTACAGCCTCAAATAGTGAGGTCTTTTGTTGTTGTAACATGGTGGTCTGTCCCAATATACTAGCTCAGAAAACGCCTCAGGGCGCTCACAGAGGGGATGACGTCGGCAGCTCATGCTTCTGATTGCTTTAACTTCTGCTTGTTAGTTGTTCAAAGCAGGGAGAGGAGTGTTGTAAAAAGTTTTAAGAATTACTTGCCACTGGTGCGCGCACTGAGAGTGGCAGGAGGGTCGTAGTCTGCGGCATATGTAGTAGCAATGGCGCCGCTTTTGTTCAAGCAAATCTCTCCATCATGGAAGGTGCTGTTCACAACTGTTCCCATGTAAATCCAACACATAACGCCCGGCCACACTGCCATCGGTGAATGTCATCACTATTTTATGATTGTTGTTTTACGAAGGCGTAGTACCGTACGATATCGCCGATGTTCAACCGGATAAATAAATTCATCCCACTTTCTGCCTTCAGCAGTCAGCAGACAAAAACACTCATGAGAGCACCTTTTTACACCTTCACTCTGACAAAAAGAGACACAGCCCAGTTCGTTTCTCTGCACCGCTCTGAAGGACAAAACACTGCTGTGACTGTATTTACAGAGGCAACATACTATGATTCACTGCTAACAACTGACAATCATATCACTAATAAAACGTCAATTCAATAGCTAATTAAAAATAACAGGAGAACGCTGTTTCTTTTACAGGCTGTTGGTATAAGATTTGAAGGAGAACAATGTTTGAGACCTTAAGTGAGATTCAGTTTCTGTGAGCTCATTATCATAAGTTTGTGTTGGGCACAGGATGAAGTTATGATGAACGGTTTGTAGTTTTAGGTAAGAAGTTGTCATTTTAAACTGGAACTCATCACTTGCCTTCCACAAAGACTCTAATTCACACTGTAAAAAATGTCTGTAAGTTTTTATATCAAAAAATTATGTAAGAAATCAAAGCATAAAAAAGAAGCATAAAATACCAATACAATAGAACTATGTATAATTTACAGTAATATACCTGTTAAACATAAAACCAAACATAACTGTTAATTGTATGGTAAGATTCTGTTTAAATAATCAAATTCGTTTGCTTAAAATTAGCAGACGGCTGTACTTTAAACACCTAATAACTTTATTAAAAAACTATATAGTGTGTTAAAAATACAAAATAATGATGTTTAAATGACTGTTTTGGTAAGGCAGATTACAGGCTACTATTTTTAAGAAACACATATGGTATATTTTACAGGCAAAAACCAATTACAGACCTTAACTCTAAAATCATATTTGTATGAATAGTGTTTATAAACAAACAAAAAGCATCCATATTTGTCAAAATTTCTTATTTTATTGCTATTCTGAATAGCCCCTATTTGAACGGCATTGCATAGGCATTATGTGCCATGTTTTTTGAACATTTTCCTCCATAGCACCACAGGAGGACTGTGTGAATCCATGTATATATAATAAATGAGAACCCTTCTGATACTGTAATTCATTATTACAATGTAGTAATTGAAATTTATTTTATTTGAAATAAAATTGAAGTTATGATAACCTACAAATAAAATATAATAGTCTGTATATATAGGCTAATATATAATATATGATATATGATATAATTACAATGGCCTATAAAAATGTTATGGGATTACTGTACTGTAACTAAATTTCAGCCTAATCCTTGTAAATACATTCCCGCAAAAAACAAGCGAATGTATTTGAATTTCAAACTTGATGGTCCAACCAGTGAGTAGTACCCCCTGGTTGTGCTTTTCATTGGACTCTGCTCGCGGCTTACCGCTCACGTGAAGAGAGGAATGAGAGACGAGGAAAGAGAAGAACACCTGAAGAAACTGCCCGCAGAAAGAGGATTTGTTGTTTCGGTAAGCTAAGAATTTATGTCTTTTAAATACACGACTATATGTTGATATAGAAAACACGGTTTTAGTCTGTGTTTGTTATACAAGAGTAAAGTTATAGTTTGCAGTCGTGAAATATTAATAACACGTGTTGACACGGGTTGCATGCTAATCTCTACATGCTATCACGTTTTATGCGTTGTTGGGTTAATGAGTAGTGCTGTTAAAAATTTGAAAAAAGGCACCATTTATATTTACTCGCGTTTTGTAGCTGCCACTTTGTTGCGTAGTGTGCCACATCTTAAACAAGAACAGACAATATTCGGAGCCGTGGTAAGCTAACCCAATTCGTTTTTCACCCAGCTGTATTTGCAGTGAGTTTGGCAGTGTTGTCGCAGCAGCAAAAAGAGGACGTTTATTATAAAAATGATTACCTGCCGATTTTGTAGCAAAACGTTAGTGACATTGAGGGGCTATGTGCTACATTGTAGGATTCATAGAAACAAACCAGATTGTTTTTCAAATGTGTTGGCACTGACTGCAAGCGGTCATTTAGTTCTTATGCAGCTTTTAAAGCTCATTTCTATCCTGGGTTCACAACATGGCTGCCCCTCGGTTGCAACTTCAGCCATTGTTTCTGATTTTAATGTGCCATTTTCAATGTGTGAATGTCAGTTCCACACAGTGAAGAACTTATAACCCATTAAAAAGAACACATAGTGGAGGGCGAACTGTGGCATGTCCAATAACTGGCTGTAAAAATACATTTAGTGTAAAATCATCATTCACTGCTCATATGTCCAGGAAACACAGAGCCTGTTCAGTGGATAAGGTTAGTGATATGTACAGGAAAGCTGTTTCTCATTCCTCTGCCCCCATTGCATATGAAGATGCAACTCAGAGTGCAGGTGCTATGGCAAAAGCATTGATTTGCCTCATGATTTCAATGACACTTTTCTGAGGAACCTATCCTTATTCTATCTGAAATTGCAAGGCAGCTCCTGCTTCCAGCTTCAACAATTCAGGCGATAGTTGAGGAGATGCAAAATGTACATGAATTGGGACAGGATTACACTGTAAATAAATTATGTTCTTTTAAGAGATCACATGTGTCTGACAGATGGTGCCATTGGCAAAATTTGTGATTGTGTAAAAGATTCTGATCTGTTCTCTGTCTGTCATGGGGGACCATTCTGAACGAAAATAGCATTAGGAAATGATGAAAATATGACACAGCAGTTTGCTTACTACGTTCCTATTACAGAAACAGTGAAGAACTTAATAGAATCTGATTTATGGAAGGATGCAGTGTCCCAACAGCCAAATGAAGACTCAAATATTTTCAGTGATATACATGTGATGGACAAAACTTTAAATCTAATCAGTTCTTCACAGAGAATCCAGGCTGCCTGAAGTTAATTTTGTACCAAGATGCTTTTGAGATAGTGAATCCTCTTGGCTCTGCAAAGAAAAAGCACAAGGTTGTAGCTGTCTACCTTTCTGTAGCAAATTTACCAGCTCATGTGCGGTCCAACACTGACCATATGTCCCTTGTCTTATTATGTGCAGAGAATGACTTCAAAAAGATTTGGAAGTGCCACAGTTTTCTCTGAGTTGTTAGTGGATTTAAAAGATTTGGAGCAAAATGGCATAACTGTGGGCAGTGAAACAGTCAAAGCAGGTCTGTATTGCATTGCTGGTGATAATTTGGGGTCACACAGCATAGGCGGGTTTACTGAAAACTTTAGCCGTTCTCAGTATTTTTGCAGGTACTGTGAAATTACACTGAAAGAGTTTCAAGGCAGTGATCCCAATGTTTGTGGTCCTGGCGCACCCCAGAAAGCTACGACTCTGTTGTCCCTGATCTACAAGAGGGCGGACAATACAGACAAGACAGTAAAGGCATTAAGGTAAACTCTGTTTTCAATTCTCTGAAATCTTACCATGTTTGCCAGCCAGGTCTTCCACCTTGCTTAGGCCATGACATGTTTGAGGGTGTCTTAGCCTATGATGTTGCACTGTATTTGAAATATTTTATTAAAAAAAGAAATGGTTTACGTATTCACTTTTAAACAGGCGCATCATGCAGTTCAAGTACAAAGGCTCTGATGCTCTAACAAAACCGTGCACTGTCAGTTCTGATGGGACAAAGCTTGCAGGTCAAGCCATCCAAAACTGGAATTTTTAAGGGTTGCTGCCTGTATTAATTGGTGATAAAGTGCAAATCCTGACGATGATGTGTGGCAGTTAACTCTTCAACAAAGACATTGTTGATATGATTTGTGCACAGAAGATTTCTTTGTCACAGGTAGCTTATCTCGATATCTTAGTACAGGAATATTTGGACTCAAGAAAGAGTTTATTTCCTGAAACTCCACTAAAACCAAAGCACCATTTTCTGCGACATTACCCAGCATTAATTTTAAAATTTGGGCCCTTGATCAGAGTTTGGACAATTCGTTTTTTAAAGTAAGCATAGCTATTTCAAAGAGATGTGCCAGACATTTGAAAAAACTTTAAAACATCTGCAAAACTTTAAAGCTTATCTCTCAGCTGGGCCAGGCTGCAGTCCTCTTCTACATGTAAAAACAGTTGTACTTTTATCCTGAGTCTTTACAGCGATGCAATTACATGCACTGAGAGAGTTTGATTTTTCAGAACATAATACTACAGTTTCAACCGATATACAGTTTAAAGGTACATCCTATAAAAAAGGGCATTTCATTGTTTCAAAAAATGATGAGTCTATGGAGTTTGGAGAACTTCTCCTTATTCTAATCCAGAATAGATGCAGCCATTTATTTTGTGATGGATATTCATAAAGCTGACTATCATTCTGAATATCACTTATACTCTGTGACAAAGCAGGGCACAAAGTGTCAATGCCTTAACATTAATGACATTGTAGATTTTTACCCATTACAGTCATATTTTGTAAATGGGCATCAATTCATTCCACTGAAACACAGTGCACTCTCCAAATAAGCACCCATACCACCTGCAGTTTGTATAAAAACATCGAGTCACGTGTTGCTGTCTGTTTGTGTCTTGTTTGTTTCATAGTCTTCCAGAATTGAGAACATGGACCAGACATTCACCTCGCACTGCCATCAATGATGTCTTGCCTGACCTTTCAGAAGTTACTAAAAAAGATATTTTAGAAGAACATTTGCAGCCCCTTGGTGTGGAGACACATGAGGACTTTACATTTATAGAGGAAGCTGACTTGCTGGTGGCATTAAGGCCGATTCAAGCCAGCTCTTGCTGCTTGGAAACTGAGATGTGAGTCTCACAGTGCAGTACATTTAACTTATTAGCTTAAATTACCCTACATAACAGTTACTTGTAAAATAGAAACATGTTCATTGCATTTTCTTTATCTTCTGTATGTGTTTGCAGGCCAGAGCCCCGAAACCAGCAGCTCCTGTGTTGACATTTCTCCAGGACCCCAAGCATCTTTGAAGTCTGTGTCACCTAAAGCTCCTCTTCCTCCTCCAGCTGTCGAAACTCTGCTCCAGATTGGATCGATACTTTTATTATTCCCTGGGATAAATTTCCAGAAGAGCTAATGCAATCACTGGAAAGAGAAAAGCGACCCTCCCACGATTGAGAAGAAATGGTCCGGGATTGTGGTTAGTGCGAGATGATGCGAAAAGTTCTCATGTGAGTAAAAGGGAACTCTACAGAAGTTGCTAAGCAAATGGTAGCAAAATATCCCAAATCTCTCCAGGACGTCATCGAGGGAGATGTGATTGGAACGGGTTATCACTCTCTTGTCAAGCAACTACAAAATAGAATAGAGAATGTGAGACGATTCACATCACCAAAGATAAGAAACGAAAAGCTACGCACTGATGAGTCTGACTCAGATGAGATCTCTCCAGAACAAAAGAGCAGAAATGCAAGACACTTATGGGTGCCTTAAGTGGGATGTTAAATTCCTACCACTTGGTGAGACTGCAGAAAGTCAGCACGAGAAGAAAGAAAAGATGAAAATGATGACTAAAGAAACTGATGCAAATCCAGAAGAAATCAAACATCTGATGAAGTCCACTTTCTACTCACAGCGTAAGAGGAAAGTCAACCAGGGGGAAAATATAAAACATCTCATGGAAGAGTGGCCGTTTTATTTGATGGATGTGGCATAGCAGTTCATTTCAAAAGAACTCACGGAATTGACCTTAAAGAAACTTTTACCAGGAATTTGGACCTGAGAAGGGCAAGCGTCTCCTGAACTACATGAACACTTACTGTGTCAAAAAGAGCATGAAGTTCCTACATGATGTTACAAAGGGTTAAACTGATGCGAGAGAGAACAGAGTGGTTGCTCTGATGATGTCATAGAATGATCCTTCTTTTACTTTCCTACTTTGATGAGAGGGAAGACAAGATGTTCTGTTATGTGGAGGACACATCCCTGGCAGGGAAATACAGATTGATGAAGTTCATTTGATGCCTACCATTGTTGTGTGTGTGGTAAGTTAACATTTAATTTCTTTTGTCTTTTGGACTTATGTATTGAGTTTCATTCATTCTTTTCCTGTAATGTCCTGCCTTCTGACATCAAATCAGTGCTGTATCTATTATATAGGTATTGTGTAAACTGTTGTGTTTAACACCATTGCCTGAACATACATTCTGGGTGGATAATGTTATATTAAAAGCTCTTAGAAGGTGCAGAATCATCATATTAGCATGTTGGCATCCTGAATTTTAGCAATATATTTGCTATATTTTCAAGGCAAGACAACATAAGAGTTTTATGAATTTTGTTTTATTGTTGCTCTTATTGTTTATTGTTTTTAGGACAATCCTGCTTCTCCTCCAAACAGTTCATGCTGAGTGTGGATCGAACTATTGTGCAAGAAAACATCTCCTCCTTCTTATCTCGCTCTGCATGATGTTTGGAAGTTATTATTGTTTCAACATCCACTATCCCCTGGAGCTGGCATCAACCCTGGAGTTTCTGCAGAGGTGTGTCTTTTTAGGATTGTATTTTACTTTATTAACTGAATACATCAAAATAGGTGTTCTATTAATTTGACTTCAGATTTCATTTCATCAGTAGGTTTAAAAATATTATATAGTTGTACAGTGACTTGATTTTGCATTTTTCAAAAGAAAATACTAATGGTCATGTTTGTCATTTCCCTTAGTGCTTCTTCTCCATTAACCCAGAAAGGGCACAAAGTGGAAAGAAAAGCAAGTCTTGTCTTCATGTAAACCCAAGAGTCCTTACGCTGATCCAGGAACTTCCGGATCATGAGTGGCGGGATGTCTGAATGGACTGAACTCAGTAAGACTTAAGACATGTAATATTTGTCTCACTCAGATTGTTGTTTCAGTTCTTTCATTTAAAGAGACAAATAACTTTTTGACCTCACATTTGTTACTTTGTACTGTTAGAGAACAGTTCTTTGTACACTAAACGCACACAAAATGTGTTGATACTGAATATTTTGGTTTCAGTGATATATTGTGTATCCACATGCCTTATTGAGTGTTTTCCACAGGCAGGATTGGCAAAACGGTTTTAAATGCCAATAGTTTAAACTTTTGGAAAGGCATAAGTTATTTGTATGCTCTTTTACTACTTTGAGCAAAAAGGTTTAAAAATATATGTTAGTGGTCTGGTGTTAAAGTTTTACTTAGACTGGATTCTAGGAAATGATAAGATTTGGCTACTTTGTTTCTAGCTTGGTAATTCTTTGTACACACAATGTGGATAATGAATATTTTGGTTTTTCAGTTATGTGTATTGTTTATCTACATGCCTTAATGAGAGTGTTTTACAGGCAGAATTGGCAAAACAGTTTTAAATGCCAATTGTTTAATAAACAAAGTAATAAGTTATTTGTATGCGTTTTACTACTTTGTGCAAAATGTTTTAAAAGTATATGTTATTATTTTGGTGTTAAAGTCTTACTTGAAAACTAGAAAATAATTAGATTTAACTTTGTTTCTAGCTTGGTAATTCTGTTATTTTCTGTGGAAAAAACCTACCAGCAGCTGTAGTTTGCCAAAATAATTCTATAAAAACTACAGTAAATATGTAAACAACTTTTACAGGACATCTGATACTTTTACAGTTTTAATTGTTGTGATTTACAAAAATATCCTTCGATTTACTATGCCATTGCTGTTATTATACCAGTTCTTTTAGTAAGATTTACTTTCATTTTCTGTATTTTTTTTACATTGAATCTCATTCAATTTCTGAAAATACCGAACTAACAACACTGTTTAATTGTACAGGTTTGATTTTAAGATAGTAATTTAACAGTTTGTTTCTGTAAATTTTACTCTAAATAAGCTATGATATTTACCAATTTTAAATGTTAATTATTTGGTCTAATTTAACAACTTTTATTGTAAAATTTACTAATTGTCCTGTAAACATGTTTACATTTTCACTGTATTTTTTTACAAGAAATATTTTGGCAACCACAGCTGCCAGTTTTTTTTTCATAAAAACTACAGTTTTTTTTTACAGTGTAGTCTGAAACTGCTTCACAGTCAAAGAGAGAGAAACAAATAAATAAAACAATAAGAACAGCAAGATAAAATACAAGAGAGGGGAGCAGATATAGAACACAAGTGTAAACATAAAATACCACGTTACTAAAACCTGTCTGAACAGATGGATTTGTATCTGCTTTGTGAAAGAGTCCACAGAGTCCACCTCAGCAGACTTACTGGAGATTATTCCAAAGTTTAGAGGCTGCAAACTGGAAAGCACAATCTTCCTGGAGTCTTAAAACATGTCCGAGTACATTTAGAAAG
>JAFBJY010000269.1:0-19917 GCA_016801885.1 Toxotes chatareus
ATACTATGACCATTTTATGACATTTTGAGGCTAAAAAAAATGACTTTTTTTTTGGCCGATTTTGACGCCTTACTATACTATGACCATTTTTATCACATTTTGAGGCCGTTTTCAAAAATGCCTTTTTTACGCCGATTTTGACGACTTACTATACTATGACCATTTTTATGACATTTTGAGGCTAAAAAAATGTTTGCCTTTTTTTGGCCGATTTTGACGCCTTACTATACTATGACCATTTTTATGAAATTTTGAGGCTAAAAATTTTTTTGCCTTTTCTTGGCCGATTTTGACGCATTACTATATTATGACCATTTTTATGACATTTTGAGGCTAAAAAAATTTTTTGCTTTTTTTTCCCGATTTTGACGCATTACTATACTATGACCATTTTTATGATATTTTGAGGCTAAAAAAATTTTTGCTTTTTTTTCCCGATTTTGACGCTTTACTATACTATGACCATTTTTATGACATTTTGAGGCTAAAAAAATTTTTGACTTTTTTTGGCCGATTTTGACGCCTTACTATACTATGACCATTTTTATGACATTTTGAGGCTAAAAAAAATTTTGACTTTTTTTGGCCGATTTTGACGCATTACTATACTATGACCATTTTTATGACATTTTGAGGCCGTTTTCAAAAATGACTTTTTTTTTGGCCGATTTTGACGCCTTACTATACTATGACCATTTTTATGACATTTTGAGGCTAAAAAAAATTTTGACTTTTTTTGGCCGATTTTGACGCCTTACTATACTATGACCATTTTTATGACATTTTGAGGCTAAAAATTTTTTGACTTTTTTTGGCCGATTTTGACGCCTTACTATACTATGACCATTTTTATGACATTTTGAGGCTAAAAAAATTTTTTGCTTTTTTTTCCCGATTTTGACGCATTACTATACTATGACCATTTTTATGACATTTTGAGGCCGTTTTCAAAAATGACTTTTTTTGGCCGATTTTGACGCCTTACTATACTATGACCATTTTTATCACATTTTGAGGCCGTTTTTTTTGGCCTTTTTTTTATTTACCGATTTTGACGACTTACTATACTATGACCATTTTTATGACATCTTGAGGCTAAAAAAATTTTTGACTTTTTTTGGCCGATTTTGACGCTTTACTATACTATGACCATTTTTATGACATTTTGAGGCCGTTTTCAAAAATGACTTTTTTTGGCCGATTTTGACGCCTTACTATACTATGACCATTTTTATGACATTTTGAGGCTAAAAATTTTTTTGACTTTTTTTGGCCTATTTTGACGCCTTACTATACTATGACCATTTTATGACATTTTGAGGCTAAAAAATTTTTGACTTTTTTTGCCGATTTTGACGCTTTACTATACTATGACCATTTTTATGACATTTTGAGGCTAAAAAATTTTTGACTTTTTTTTGGCCGATTTTGACGCATTACTATACTATGACCATTTTTATGACATTTTGAGGCCGTTTTCAAAAATGACTTTTTTTTTGGCCGATTTTGACGCCTTACTATACTATGACCATTTTTATGACATTTTGAGGCTAAAAAAAATTTTGACTTTTTTTTGCCGATTTTTTGACGCTTTTTACTATACTATGACCATTTTATGACATTTTGAGGCTAAAAAATTTTTTGCTTTTTTTTTCCGATTTTGACGATTTTATATATATATGACCATTTTTATGACATTTTGAGGCCGTTTTCAAAAATGACTTTTTTTGGCCGATTTTGACGCCTTACTATACTATGACCATTTTTATCACATTTTGAGGCCGTTTTCAAAAATGCCTTTTTTTTTTTGATTTTTTGATTTACTTTATATACTATGACCATTTTATGACATTTTGAGGCCGTTTTCAAAATGACTTTTTTTTTTCCCGATTTTGACGCCTTACTATACTATGACCATTTTTATGACATTTTGAGGCTAAAAATTTTTTTGACTTTTTTTGGCCGATTTTGACGCCTTACTATACTATGACATTTTGAGGCTAAAAAAATTTTTTGCTTTTTTTTCCCGATTTTGACGCATTACTATACTATGACCATTTTTATGATATTTTGAGGCTAAAAAAAATGTTTGCTTTTTTTTCCCGATTTTGACGCATTACTATACTATGACCATTTTTATGACATTTTGAGGCCGTTTTCAAAAATGACTTTTTTTTTGGCCGATTTTGACGCCTTACTATACTATGACCATTTTTATGACATTTTGAGGCTAAAAAAATTTTTGACTTTTTTTGGCCGATTATGACGACTTACTATAATATGACCATTTTTATGACATTTTGAGGCTAAAAAAAATTTTGACTTTTTTTGGCCGATTTTGACGCCTTACTATACTATGACCATTTTTATCACATTTTGAGGCCGTTTTCAAAAATGCCTTTTTTACGCCGATTTTGACGACTTACTATACTATGACCATTTTTATGACATTTTGAGGCTAAAAAATTTTTTTGCTTTTTTTCCCCGATTTTGACGCATTACTATACTATGACCATTTTTATGACATTTTGAGGCCGTTTTCAAAAATGACTTTTTTTTTGCCGATTTTGACGCCTTACTATACTATGACCATTTTTATGACATTTTGAGGCTAAAAATTTTTTTGACTTTTTTTGGCCGATTTTGACGCCTTACTATACTATGACCATTTTTATGACATTTTGAGGCTAAAGAAAATTTTTTGCTTTTTTTCCCGATTTTGACGCATTACTATACTATGACCATTTTTATGACATTTTGAGGCCGTTTTCAAAAATGACTTTTTTGGCCGATTTTGACGCCTTACTATACTATGACCATTTTTATGACATTTTGAGGCTAAAAAAATTTTTGACTTTTTTTGGCCGATTTTGACGACTTACTATACTATGACCATTTTTATGACATTTTGAGGCTAAAAACATTTTTGACTTTTTTGGCCGATTTTGACGCTGATACTATACTATGACCATTTTATGACATTTTGAGGCCGTTTTCAAAATGACATTTTTTGACATTTTGGCCGATTTTGACGCCTTACTATACTATGACCATTTTATGACATTTTGAGGCTAAAAAATTTTTTGACTTTTTTGGCCGATTTTGACGACTTACTATACTATGACCATTTTATGACATTTTGAGGCTAAAATTTTTTTTTGACTTTTTTTTTGGCCAATTTTGACGCTTACTACTATACTATGACTATTTTATGACATTTTGAGGCAAAAAACATTTTTTTGACTTTTTTTTGCCGATTTTGACGCCTTACTATACTATGACCATTTTATGACATTTTGAGGCTAAAATTTTTTTGACTTTTTTGGCCGATTTTGACGCTTTTACTATACTATGACCATTTTATGACATTTTGAGGCCGTTTTCAAAAATGACTTTTTTTGGCCGATTTTGACGCCTTACTATACTATGACCATTTTTTATCACATTTTGAGGCCGTTTTCAAAAATGCCTTTTTTACGCCGATTTTGACGACTTACTATACTATGACCATTTTATGACATTTTGAGGCCGTTTTCAAAAATGACTTTTTTTGGCCGATTTTGACGCCTTACTATACTATGACCATTTTTATGACATTTTGAGGCTAAAAAAATTTTTGACTTTTTTTGGCCGATTTTCAATTCAATTCAATTCAATTCAATTTTATTTATATAGCGCCTTCCACAATCAAAATTGTCTCAAAGCGCTTTACAGAGACCCAGAGCCTGACCCCAGAGCAAGCACTTAAGGCGACAGTGGCAAGGAAAACTCCCTTTTAACAGGAAGAAACCTTGAGCAGAACCTGGCTCAGATGGGGGACCCTCCTGCCGATGGCCGGGCTGGGTGAAAGGAGGAAAAGGAGGAAGATAGGACAGCTAGGAATGGAGGAGAGGGGGAGAAAGACATGCAGCATAATACAGACAATGTGGGTCAGCATTTACATTACAGTTAGTCAACAGTTATTGGATAATGTGTGCTCAGCAGATTAGAATTATGAAACAGAGCACAGAGGCAAAAAGCTGTCATGACTGGTAATTATTTACATTACAGTTTGCAAAGAATATTAATCAAATATTTATCTGTAGCAGAACGGAACATTAAACATGTTAGAAATAGATCATTGTAAACAATAAACAGCAGCAGGTGGGTGGAGCCAGGACCATAGGACATGCAGCTCCGGAGCCAGAGGTACCTGCAGTAAGGTACAGAGAAAGAGAGACCAGAGAGAAACAAACACAGGACTACGGGACAGAGAGGACACAGAGTTAATGACATGTAATAAAGGCTAATAGATTTGAGAGTGGGTCTGAGGAGAGAAAGAGAAAGAAGAAGAAGTGCGCAGTAAATCATGGGATGTCCCCAGCAGCCTAGGCCTATAGCAGCATAACTAGGGGATGATTCAGTTGCCTGAGCCAGCCCTACTAAGGGCTATATCCTTAACTGTAACAGTGTCTATAGAGATAATTGTGACTAACTATAAGTTTAATAAATAACTAGGACTGTAACTACAACTAATTATAAGCTTTATCAAACAAGAAGGTTTTAAGCTTCGCTTTTAAAATTAGAGAGGGTGTCTGCTTCCCGAACCCAAACTGGCAGTTGGTTCCATAGGAGAGGGGCCTGATAGCTAAAGGCTCGGCCTCCCATTCTACTTTTAGAGATTTTGGGAACCATAAGCAAACCTGCATTCTGGGAACGAAGCAATCTGTTAGGATGATATGGTACTATCAGCTCTTTGAGATATGAAGGAGCCTGGCCATTGAGGGCCTTATATGTAAGGAGAAGGATTTTAAAATCAATTCTGGATTTTACAGGAAGCCAATGAAGAGAAGTTAGTACAGGAGTAATGTGATCTCTCTTGCTAATTCCAGTCAGTACTCTCGCTGCAGCATTTTGGATCAGCTGGATGCTTTTTAGATAGTTAACTGGACATCCTGATAATAGGGAATTACAGTAGTCCAGCCTAGAAGTAACAAAAGCATGGACTAATTTTTTTCAGCATCACTCTGCGACAGAATGTTCCTAATCTTACTTATATTGCATGCAGGTGAAAGAAGGCGGTCCTAGAGACTTGTTTTATATGTGAGTTAAAGGACAGATCCTGATCAAAAATAACTCCAAGGTTCCTCACAGTCGTACTGGAGGCTAAATTAATGCCATCCAGAGTAACTATATGATTAGATAAACTGTTTCTGAGGTGTTTGGGACCAAACAAAATAACCTCAGTTTTGTCTGAATTCAGAAGAAGAAAGTTACAGGTCATCCAGGCCTTTATGTCTTTAAGACATGCCTGAAGTATGGTTAACTGATCTGTTTCGTCTGGTTTCATAGATAAATATAGCTGGGTATCATCCGCATAGCAATGGAAATTTATTCCATGCTCCCTGATAATATTGCCTAGGGAAGCATGTATAAGGTGAACAGTATCGGTCCAAGCACAGAACCCTGTGGAACTCCATGACTTACTCTGGTATATATGGAGGATCATCATTAACATGGACAAACTGGTATCTATCTGATAGATATGATTTAAACCAGCCTAGTGCTGTTCCTTTAATCCCAATAACATGTTCCAATCTATCCAATAGGATATTATGATCAATGGTGTCAAATGCAGCACTAAGATCTAGCAGGACAAGTATAGAGACGAGTCCATTATCTGATGCTATAAGAAGGTCGTTGGTAACTTTCACCAGTGCTGTCTCTGTGCTATGATGAACTCTAAATCCTGACTGAAAAACTTCAAACAAACCGTTCCTATGTAGATGGTCACACAGCTGAGTTGCAACAGCCTTTTCAAGAATTTTAGAATTAAAGGGAGATTGGATATAGCTCTATAGTTTGCCAAAATGTCAGAGTCCAGAGAAGGCTTTTTAAGTAAAGGTTTGATAACTGCAACCTTAAAAGCCTGTGGGACATATCCTGTAACCAACGAGAGATTTATCTGATCTAATATGTGAGTGCCAATCAAAGGCAACACATCTTTAAGAAGTCTGGTCGGGATAGGATCCAAAAGACATGTTGATGATTTAGATTTAGAAACTATTGAAGTCAATTCAGCTAGATCTATGGGAGAGAAACAGTCTAACGACAAATCAGGACTGGCAGACATTTCTAAAGATGTTGTTCTAGACATACCTACATCATTAACAGTTGTAGGCAGGATGAGATGGATTCTGTCTCTAATGTCTACTATTTTGTTGCTAAAGAAGCTCATAAAGTCATTACTAGTGAGAGCTAAAGGGATGGATGGTACAACAGAGCTATGGCTCTTTGTCAGCCTGGCTACAGTGCTGAAAAGAAACCTAGGGTTGTTCTTGTTTTCCTCTATTAATGATGAGTAATAGGCAGTTCTTGCCTTACGAAAGGGCTTTTTTATACGTTATAAAGCTGTCTTTCCAGGCTAGGCGGAATTCCTCTAAATTAGTGGATAACCATTTCCTTTCCAGCTTTCGTGATATCTGCTTTAAAGTACGTATTTGTGAATTGTACCATGGAGCTAGCTTCCTCTGATTACTGACCTTCTTTTTCAAAGGGGCAACAGAGTCAAGGGTTGAACGCAATGAAGCAGCAGTATTATCAACTAGATAGTCTATATCTGCTGGAGTAACGCTTAGGCCATTGCTCTCTGTAAGACTGGCACATGGCAGCGGAGATAATAAAGATGGAATAGCTTCCTTATATTTGATAACAGCATTATCAGACAGAAATCTACAGTAGTTAATTTTTTTCTCAGATGCTGTGCAGTTCATTATTGTAAATTCAAATGTTACTAAAGAATGATCAGATAAAACAGGGTTCTGAGGGAATACTGTCAAATATTCAGCTTCTATGCCATAGGTTAGTACAAGATCAAGGGTGTGATTAAAACAGTGAGTTGGTTTGTTAACATTTTGTAAAAAGCCAATTGAGTCTAATACTGAATAGAAAGCAGTCTTAAGGCTGTCATTGTGGGTATCGACATGAATATTAAAGTCGCCCACTATAATTACTCTATCCGTATTAAGCACTAAATCAGATAAAATTCAGTGAATTCAGACAAAAACTCTGAGTAAGCAGCAGGTGGACGATACACCACAGCAAATAGTACTGGTTTTTCTGTCTTCCAATTTGGATGTGAGAGGCTGAGGATAAGGCTTTCAAATGTACTATATTTCGCTTAGGTCTGGGATTAATTAATAAACTTGAGTGGTAGATTGCTGCCACTCCTCCTCCTCGGCCTGTGCCTCGAGGAATGTGATAATTAATATGACTAGCAGGGGTTGACTCATTTAGACTGACATACTCTTCCTCCTGCAGCCAGGTCTCGCTCAGACAGAATAAATCAATCTGCTGATCCATTATCAAATCATTCACTAACAGAGATTTAGACAAGAGAGATCTAATGTTTAATAGCCCACATCTGATTGTGGTGTTTTTAGGTTCAGATGCTTTTGTAGTATAAATTTTTTTGAGATTTTTATGAGTAACACCTCTTGCATTTTTTAATTTATGCACTTTTTGTTGACGGGGAGCAGACACAGTCTTACTATACTATGACGCCTTACTATACTATGACCATTTTTATGACATTTTGAGGCTAAAAAATTTTTTTGCTTTTTTTTCCCGATTTTGACGCATTACTATACTATGACCATTTTTATGACATTTTGAGGCCGTTTTCAAAAATGACTTTTTTTGGCCGATTTTGACGCCTTACTATACTATGACCATTTTTATGACATTTTGAGGCCGTTTTCAAAAATGACTTTTTTTGGCCGATTTTGACGCCTTACTATACTATGACCATTTTTATGACATTTTGAGGCTAAAAATTTTTTTGACTTTTTTTGGCCGATTTTGACGCTTTACTATACTATGACCATTTTTATGACATTTTGAGGCCGTTTTCAAAAATGACTTTTTTGGCGATTTTGACGCTTTTTACTATACTATGACCATTTTATGACATTTTGAGGCTAAAAAATTTTGACTTTTTTTTTTACCGATTTTGACGCTTTACTTACTATACTATGACCATTTTATGACATTTTGAGGCTAAAATAATTTTTTTTATGACTTTTTTGGCCGATTTTGATTTTGACGCTTTACTATACTATGACCATTTTATGACATTTTGAGGCTAAAATAAATTTTGACTTTTTTTGGCCGATTTTGACGCCTTAACTATACTATGACCATTTTTATGACATTTTGAGGCTAAAAATTTTTTTGACTTTTTTTGGCCGATTTTGACGCCTTACTATACTATGACCATTTTTATGACATTTTGAGGCTAAAAAAAATTTTTGCTTTTTTTTCCCGATTTTGACGCATTACTATACTATGACCATTTTTATCACATTTTGAGGCCGTTTTCAAAAATGCCTTTTTTACGCCGATTTTGACGACTTACTATACTATGACCATTTTTATGACATTTTGAGGCCGTTTTCAAAAATGACTTTTTTTGGCCGATTTTGACGCCTTACTATACTATGACCATTTTTATGACATTTTGAGGCTAAAAAAAATTTTGACTTTTTTTGGCCGATTTTGACGCTTTTACTATACTATGACCATTTTATGACATTTTGAGGCTAAAAAAATTTTTGACTTTTTTTTTCCCCGATTTTGACGCATTACTATACTATGACCATTTTATACATTTTGAGGCTAAAAAATTTTTTGACTTTTTTTGGCCGATTTTGACGCCTTTTACTATACTATGACCATTTTTATGACATTTTGAGGCCGTTTTCAAAATGACTTTTTTGGCCGATTTTGACGCCTTACTATACTATGACCATTTTTATGACATTTTGAGGCTAAAATTTTTTGACTTTTTGGCCGATTTTGACGCCTTACTATACTATGACCATTTTTATGACATTTTGAGGCTAAAAAAATTTTTTGACTTTTTTTGGCCGATTTTGACGCATTACTATACTATGACCATTTTTATGACATTTTGAGGCCGTTTTCAAAAATGACTTTTTTTTTGGATTTTGACGCTTTACTATACTATACTATGACCATTTTTATGACATTTTGAGGCTAAAAAAAAATTTTGACTTTTTTTGGCCGATTTTGACGCCTTTACTATACTATATGACCATTTTTATGACATTTTGAGGCTAAAAAAAATTTTGACTTTTTTTGGCCGATTTTGACGCCTTACTATACTATGACCATTTTTATGACATTTTGAGGCTAAAAAAAATTTTTGCTTTTTTTTCCCGATTTTGACGCATTACTATACTATGACCATTTTATACATTTTGAGGCCGCTTTTCAAAAATGACTTTTTTTTTGATTTTGACGCCTTACTATACTATGACCATTTTTATGACATTTTGAGGCTAAAAAATTTTTGACTTTTTTTTTTGGCCGATTTTGACGCTTTTTACTATACTATGACCATTTTATGACATTTTGAGGCTAAAAAATTTTTTGACTTTTTTTGGCCGATTTTGACGCCTTTTACTATACTATGACCATTTTTATGACATTTTGAGGCTAAAAAAAATGACTTTTTTGGCCGATTTTGACGCTTTTTACTATACTATGACCATTTTTATGACATTTTGAGGCTAAAAAATTTTTGACTTTTTTTTTTACCGATTTTGACGCTTTACTATACTATGACCATTTTTATGACATTTTGAGGCCGTTTTCAAAAATGACTTTTTTTGGCCGATTTTGACGCCTTACTATACTATGACCATTTTTATGACATTTTGAGGCTAAAAAATTTTTGACTTTTTTTGGCCGATTTTGACGACTTACTATACTATGACCATTTTTATGACATTTTGAGGCTAAAAATTTTTTTGACTTTTTTTGGCCGATTTTGACGCCTTACTATACTATGACCATTTTTATGACATTTTGAGGCTAAAAAAAATTTTTGACTTTTTTTGGCCGATTTTGACGCTTTACTATACTATGACCATTTTTATGACATTTTGAGGCTAAAAAAACCATTTTGACTTTTTTTTGCCGATTTTGACGATTTTGACGCTTTACTATACTATGACCATTTTTATGACATTTTGAGGCTAAAAAAATTTTTGACTTTTTTTGGCCGATTTTGACGCCTTTACTATACTATGACCATTTTATGACATTTTGAGGCAAAAAAAAAAAATGACTTTTTTTGGCCGATTTTGACGCCTTTACTATACTATGACCATTTTATGACATTTTGAGGCTAAAAAAAAAATGACTTTTTTTTTCCGATTTTGACGCTTTACTATACTATGACCATTTTATGACATTTTGAGGCCGCTTTTCAAAATGACTTTTTTGGCCGATTTTGACGCTTTATATACTATGACCATTTTTATGACATTTTGAGGCTAAAAAATTTTTGACTTTTTTTTTGGCCGATTTTGACGCCTTTACTATACTATGACCATTTTATGACATTTTGAGGCTTTTGAGGCTAAAAAAAAATGACTTTTTTGGCCGATTTTGACGCCTTTTACTATACTATGACCATTTTATGACATTTTGAGGCTAAAAAAATTTTTTTGACTTTTTTTTCCGATTTTGACGCCTTTTTACTATACTATGACCATTTTATGACATTTTGAGGCTAAAAAAAAATTTTGACTTTTTTTGGCCGATTTTGACGCCTTTACTATACTATGACCATTTTATGACATTTTGAGGCTAAAAAAAAATTGACTTTTTTTGGCCGATTTTGACGCCTTTTACTATACTATGACCATTTTTATGACATTTTGAGGCTAAAAAAAAATGACTTTTTTTTTGGCCGATTTTGACGCTTTACTATACTATGACCATTTTTATGACATTTTGAGGCTAAAAAAATTTTTGACTTTTTTTTTTTGGCCGATTTTGACGCTTTTACTATACTATGACCATTTTTATGACATTTTGAGGCCGTTTTTCAAAAATGACTTTTTTTTTTTTGGCCGATTTTGACGCTTTTTTACTATACTATGACCATTTTATGACATTTTGAGGCTAAAAAAAATTTTTGACTTTTTTTGGCCGATTTTGACGCTTTACTACTATACTATGACCATTTTTATGACATTTTGAGGCTAAAAAAATTTTTGACTTTTTTGGCCGATTTTGACGCTTTTATACTATACTATGACCATTTTTATGACATTTTGAGGCTAAAAAAAATGACTTTTTTTTTCGATTTTGACGCTTTTACTATACTATGACCATTTTATGACATTTTGAGGCCGTTTTTTTTTTGACTTTTTTTGCCGATTTTGACGCCTTTTACTATACTATGACCATTTTTATGACATTTTGAGGCTAAAAAAAATTTGACTTTTTTTGGCCGATTTTGACGCCTTTACTATACTATGACCATTTTTATGACATTTTGAGGCTAAAAAAAACTTTTATGACTTTTTTTTTAAAATTTTTGACTTTTTTACTACTATGACCATTTTTATGACATTTTGAGGCTAAAAAAAATGACTTTTTTTTTGCCGATTTTGACGACTTTTTTACTATACTATGACCATTTTTATGACATTTTGAGGCTTTTCAAAATTTTTGACTTTTTTTTGGCCGATTTTTGACGCTTTTACTATACTATGACCATTTTTATGACATTTTGAGGCTAAAAAAATTTTGACTTTTTTTTGCCGATTTTGACGCCTTTTACTATACTATGACCATTTTTTTTATGACATTTTGAGGCTAAAAAAATGACTTTTTTTTTTATTTGATTTTGACGCCTTTTACTATACTATGACCATTTTATGACATTTTGAGGCTAAAAAAATTTTTTTTGACTTTTTTTTGGCCGATTTTGACGCCTTACTATACTATGACCATTTTATGACATTTTGAGGCTAAAAAATTTTTGACTTTTTTTTGGCCGATTTTGACGCCTTTACTATACTATGACCATTTTATGACATTTTGAGGCCGTTTTTTTTGACTTTTTTTTTTTACCGATTTTGACGCTTTACTATACTATGACCATTTTTATGACATTTTGAGGCTAAAAATTTTTTTGACTTTTTTTGGCCGATTTTGACGCATTACTATACTATGACCATTTTTATGACATTTTGAGGCCGTTTTCAAAAATGACTTTTTTTGGCCGATTTTGACGCCTTTACTACTATATACTATGACCATTTTTATGACATTTTGAGGCTAAAAAAAAAAAATGACTTTTTTTGGCCGATTTTGACGCCTTACTATACTATGACCATTTTTATGACATTTTGAGGCCGTTTTCAAAAATGACTTTTTTTGGCCGATTTTGACGCCTTACTATACTATGACCATTTTTATGACATTTTGAGGCTAAAAAAATTTTTGACTTTTTTTGGCCGATTTTGACGCCTTACTATACTATGACCATTTTTATGACATTTTGAGGCTAAAAAAAAAGTGACTTTTTTTTGGCCGATTTTGACGCCTTACTATACTATGACCATTTTTATGACATTTTGAGGCTAAAAAAATTTTTTGACTTTTTTATTCCCGATTTTGACGCATTACTATACTATGACCATTTTTATGACATTTTGAGGCTAAAAAAAAACGTGACTTTTTTTGCCGATTTTGACGCCTTACTATACTATGACCATTTTTTTGAAATTTTGAGGCTAAAAATTTTTTTTACTTTTTTTGGCCGATTTTGACGCTTTTACTACTATACTATGACCATTTTATGACATTTTATGACATTTTGAGGCCTTTCAAAAATGACTTTTTTTTTGCCGATTTTGATGACTTTTTATACTATGACCATTTTATGACATTTTGAGGCTAAAAAACCATTTTTGACTTTTTTTGCCGATTTTGACGCCTTTTTACTACTACTATGACCATTTTATGACATTTTGAGGCTAAAAAAAAAATTGACTTTTTTTTGGCCGATTTTGACGCCTTTACTATACTATGACCATTTTATGACATTTTGAGGCTAAAAAAATTTTTGACTTTTTTTTTTGCCGATTTTGACGCTTTACTATACTATGACCATTTTTATGACATTTTGAGGCTAAAAAAAAATTTGACTTTTTTTGGGCCGATTTTGACGCTTTACTATACTATGACCATTTTTTGACATTTTGAGGCTAAAAAAATTTTGACTTTTTTTTGGCCGATTTTGACGCCTTTACTATACTATGACCATTTTTATGACATTTTGAGGCTAAAAAAAATTTGACTTTTTTGGCCGATTTTGACGCCTTTACTATACTATGACCATTTTTATGACATTTTGAGGCTAAAAAAAAATGACTTTTTTACCCGATTTTGACGCCTTTACTATACTATGACCATTTTTATGACATTTTGAGGCCGCTTTTCAAAAATGACTTTTTTTGGCCGATTTTGACGCCTTTACTATACTATGACCATTTTATGACATTTTGAGGCTAAAAAAATTTTGACTTTTTTTTTTGCCGATTTTGACGCCTTTACTATACTATGACCATTTTTATGACATTTTGAGGCTAAAAAAAAAATTGACTTTTTTTTGGCCGATTTTGACGCTTTTTACTATACTATGACCATTTTTTTGACATTTTGAGGCTAAAAAAAAATTTTGACTTTTTTTTTGGCCGATTTTGACGCCTTACTATACTATGACCATTTTTATGACATTTTGAGGCTAAAAAAAAATTTGACTTTTTTTGGCCGATTTTGACGCCTTACTATACTATGACCATTTTTATGACATTTTGAGGCTTTTAAAATTTTGACTTTTTTGCCGATTTTGACGCCTTTACTATACTATGACCCATTTTTATGACATTTTGAGGCCGTTTTCAAAAATTTTTTTGACTTTTTTTTTTTTTGACGCTTTACTATACTATGACCATTTTTATGACATTTTGAGGCTAAAAAAAAATTTGACTTTTTTTGGCCGATTTTGACGCCTTACTATACTATGACCATTTTTATGACATTTTGAGGCTAAAAAAAAAATTTGACTTTTTTTTTGGCCGATTTTTGACGCTTTTTGACTTTACTATACTATGACCATTTTTATGACATTTTGAGGCTAAAAAAAATTGACTTTTTGGCCGATTTTGACGCCTTTTTACTATACTATGACCATTTTTTTTTATGACATTTTGAGGCTAAAAAAAAAATGACTTTTTTTTGCCGATTTTGACGCCTTTACTATACTATGACCATTTTTATGACATTTTGAGGCTAAAAAAAAAAATTTTGACTTTTTTTTGGCGATTTTGACGCCTTTACTATACTATGACCATTTTTATGACATTTTGAGGCTAAAAAAAAATTGACTTTTTTGGCCGATTTTGACGCTTTTACTATACTATGACCATTTTATGACATTTTGAGGCTAAAAAAAATTTTGACTTTTTTGGCCGATTTTGACGCCTTACTATACTATGACCATTTTTATGACATTTTGAGGCCGTTTTTAAAAATGACTTTTTTTTGGCCGATTTTGACGCCTTACTATACTATGACCATTTTTATGACATTTTGAGGCTAAAAAAAAAATGACTTTTTTTTTGGCCGATTTTGACGCCTTTACTATACTATGACCATTTTTATGACATTTTGAGGCTAAAAAATTTTTGACTTTTTTTTGCCCGATTTTGACTACTACTATACTACTATGACCATTTTATGACATTTTGAGGCTAAAAAATTTTGACTTTTTTGGCCGATTTTGACGCCTTTTACTATACTATGATGACCATTTTTATGACATTTTGAGGCCGTTTTTAAAAATGACTTTTTTTTGGCCGATTTTGACGCCTTACTATACTATGACCATTTTTATGACATTTTGAGGCTAAAAAAATTTTTGACTTTTTTTGGCCGATTTTGACGCCTTACTATACTATGACCATTTTTATGACATTTTGAGGCTAAAAAATGACTTTTTTTGGCCGATTTTGACGCCTTTACTATATACTATGACCATTTTATGACATTTTGAGGCTAAAAAAAAATTTTTTTTTGACTTTTTTTACTATACGATTTTTGACGCCTTTTTACTATACTATACTATGACCATTTTTATGATATTTTGAGGCTAAAAAAAAAATGACTTTTTTTTGGCCGATTTTGACGCCTTTACTATACTATGACCATTTTTATGACATTTTGAGGCTAAAAAAAAAAATGACTTTTTTTTGGCCGATTTTGACGCCTTACTATACTATGACCATTTTTATGACATTTTGAGGCCGCTTTTTTTTGACTTTTTTTGGCCGATTTTGACGCCTTTACTATACTATGACCATTTTTATGACATTTTGAGGCTAAAAAGGCTTTTTGACTTTTTTTTGGCCGATTTTGACGCTTCTTTACTATACTATGACCATTTTATGACATTTTGAGGCTAAAAAAAAATTGACTTTTTTTTGGCCGATTTTGACGCTTTTTACTATACTATGACCATTTTTATGACATTTTGAGGCTAAAAAAATTTTTTTTTGGCCGATTTTGACGCTTTTATACTATGACCATTTTATGATTTTTGAGGCGCTTTTTTTTGGCCGATTTTGACGCCTTTACTATACTATGACCATTTTATGACATTTTGAGGCTAAAAAAAATTTTGACTTTTTTTTGGCCGATTTTGACGCCTTTACTATACTATGACCATTTTTTATGACATTTTGAGGCTAAAAATTTTTTGACTTTTTTGGCCGATTTTGACGCCTTTTACTATACTATGACCATTTTATGACATTTTGAGGCTAAAAAAATTTTGACTTTTTTTGGCCGATTTTGACGCTTTATTACTATACTATGACCATTTTTATGACATTTTGAGGCTAAAAAAAATTTTTGACTTTTTTTTTTGCCGATTTTGACGCCTTTACTATACTACTATGACCATTTTATGACATTTTGAGGCTAAAAAAAAAACTGACTTTTTTGGCCGATTTTGACGCTTTTACTATACTATGACCATTTTTATGACATTTTGAGGCTAAAAAAAATGACTTTTTTTTGGCCGATTTTGACGCTTTTTACTATACTATGACCATTTTATGACATTTTGAGGCTAAAAAAAAATTGACTTTTTTTACCGATTTTGACGCCTTTTACTATACTATGACCATTTTTATGACATTTTGAGGCTAAAAAAAAAAAATTTGACTTTTTTTTGCCCGATTTTGACGCCTTACTACTATACTATGACCATTTTTATGACATTTTGAGGCTAAAAAAATTTTGACTTTTTTTGGCCGATTTTGACGCTTTACTATACTATGACCATTTTATGACATTTTGAGGCTAAAAAAATTTTGACTTTTTTGCCCGATTTTGACGCCTTTACTATACTATGACCATTTTATGACATTTTGAGGCTAAAAAAAAAATTTTTTTGACTTTTTTGGCCGATTTTGACGCCTTTACTATACTATGACCATTTTATGACATTTTGAGGCTAAAAAATTTGACTTTTTTTTTTTTATTTTGACGCCTTTTTACTATACTATTTTATGACATTTTGATATGACATTTTGAGGCTAAAAAATTTTTGACCATTTTATGACATTTTTTTTTTGGCGATTTTTTTGGCCGATTTTGACGCCTTTACTATACTATGACCATTTTTATGACATTTTGAGGCTAAAAAAAATTTGACTTTTTTTTTGCCGATTTTGACGCCTTACTATACTATGACCATTTTTATGACATTTTGAGGCTAAAAAAAATTTTTTTGACTTTTTTTTTTTTGACGCTTTACTATACTATACTATGACCATTTTATGACATTTTGAGGCTAAAAAAAAATTGACTTTTTTTGCCGATTTTGACGCCTTTACTATACTATGACCATTTTTATGACATTTTGAGGCTAAAAAAAATTTGACTTTTTTTTGGCCGATTTTGACGCCTTACTATACTATGACCACCATTTTATGACATTTTGAGGCTAAAAAAAAATGACTTTTTTTTCCGATTTTGACGCCTTACTATACTATGACCATTTTTATGACATTTTGAGGCTAAAAAAAATTTGACTTTTTTTTTTTTGATTTTGACGCCTTTGACGCTGACCATTTTATGACTATACTATGCTACCATTTTATTTTTTATGACATTTTGAGGTTGACGCCTTTACTTTACTATGAAAATTTTTATGACTTTTTTTTGGCCGATTTTGACTTTTTTTGCTTTACTATACTATGACCATTTTTATGACATTTTGAGGCTAAAAAAAAAATGACTTTTTTTTGGCCGATTTTGACGCCTTTTTACTATACTATGACCATTTTATGACATTTTGAGGCTAAAAAAAAATGACTTTTTTTTGCCGATTTTGACGCTTTACTATACTATGACCATTTTTATGACATATTGAGGTCGAAAAAAAATGTTGACTTTTTTTTGGCCGATTTTGACGCTTTACTATACTATGACCATTTTTATGACATTTTGAGGCTAAAAAATTTTTGACTTTTTTTTTGGCCGATTTTGACGCCTTTACTATACTATGACCATTTTATGACATTTTGAGGCTAAAAAAATTGACTTTTTTTGGCCGATTTTGACGCCTTTTACTATACTATGACCATTTTTATGACATTTTGAGGCCGCTTTTCAAAATGACTTTTTTTACCGATTTTGACGCCTTTACTATACTATGACCATTTTTATGACATTTTGAGGCTAAAAAAAATGACTTTTTTGGCCGATTTTGACGCTTTTACTATACTATGACCATTTTTATGACATTTTGAGGCTAAAAAAATTTGACTTTTTTTTGGCCGATTTTGACGCTTCTTACTATACTATGACCATTTTTATGACATTTTGAGGCTAAAAAAATTTTGACTTTTTTTTTTCCGATTTTGACGCTTTACTATACTATGACCATTTTATGACATTTTGAGGCTAAAAAAAAAATGACTTTTTTTTCCGATTTTGACGCCTTTACTATACTATGATGACCATTTATGACATTTTGAGGCTAAAAAAAAATTTTGACTTTTTTTTTGGCCGATTTTGACGCTTTACTTACTATACTATGACCATTTTTGACATGACATTTTGAGGCTAAAAAAATTTTTGACTTTTTTTACCGATTTTGACGCCTTTACTATACTATGACCATTTTTATGACATTTTGAGGCTAAAAAATTTTTGACTTTTTTTGGCCGATTTTGACGCCTTTATACTATACTATGACCATTTTATGACATTTTGAGGCTAAAAAAAAAATGACTTTTTTTTTGCCGATTTTGACGCCTTACTATACTATGACCATTTTTATGACATTTTGAGGCTAAAAAAAATTTTGACTTTTTTTGGCCGATTTTGACGCCTTACTATACTATGACCATTTTTATGACATTTTGAGGCTAAAAAAAAATTGACTTTTTTTGCCGATTTTGACGCCTTTACTATACTATGACCATTTTTATGACATTTTGAGGCTAAAAAAAAATGACTTTTTTTTTGGCCGATTTTGACGCCTTACTATACTATGACCATTTTTATGACATTTTGAGGCTAAAAAAAATTTTTGACTTTTTTTGGCCGATTTTGACGCCTTACTATACTATGACCATTTTATGACATTTTTGAGGCTAAAAAAAATTTTGACTTTTTTTTGGCCGATTTTGACGCTTTTACTATACTATGACCATTTTATGACATTTTGAGGCCTAAAAAAAAATTTTTGACTTTTTTTATGGCCGATTTTGACGCCTTTTACTATACTATGACCATTTTTATGACATTTTGAGGCCGCTTTTCAAAAAAATTTTTGACTTTTTTTTATGACCGATTTTGACGCCTTTACTATACTATGACCATTTTATGACATTTTGAGGCTAAAAAAAAATTTGACTTTTTTTGGCCGATTTTGACGCCTTACTATACTATGACCATTTTTATGACATTTTGAGGCTAAAAAAATTTTTGACTTTTTTTTGGCCGATTTTGACGCCTTACTATACTATGACCATTTTTATGACATTTTGAGGCTAAAAAAAATTTTGACTTTTTTTGGCCGATTTTGACGCCTTACTATACTATGACCATTTTTATGACATTTTGAGGCTAAAAAAATTTTTGACTTTTTTTTGGCCGATTTTGACGCCTTACTATACTATGACCATTTTTATGACATTTTGAGGCTAAAAATTTTTTTGACTTTTTTTTGGCCGATTTTGACGCCTTACTATACTATGACCATTTTTATGACATTTTGAGGCTAAAAAAAAATTTTTTTTTTTTGCCGATTTTGACGCCTTTACTATACTATGACCATTTTTATGACATTTTGAGGCTAAAAAAAATGACTTTTTTTACCGATTTTGACGCCTTTACTATACTATGACCATTTTTATGACATTTTGAGGCTAAAAAAATTTTTGACTTTTTTTTGGCCGATTTTGACGCTTACTATACTATGACCATTTTATGACATTTTGAGGCCTAAAAAAAAATGACTTTTTTTGGCCGATTTTGACGCCTTACTATACTATGACCATTTTTATGACATTTTGAGGCTAAAAAAAAATTGACTTTTTTTTGGATTTTGACGCCTTACTATACTATGACCATTTTTATGACATTTTGAGGCTAAAAAAAAAATGACTTTTTTTTGGCCCGATTTTGACGCCTTTACTATACTATGACCATTTTTATGACATTTTGAGGCCGTTTTAAAAATGACTTTTTTTGGCCGATTTTGACGCCTTACTATACTATGACCATTTTTATGACATTTTGAGGCTAAAAAAAAAATGACTTTTTTGCCGATTTTGACGCCTTTACTATACTATGACCATTTTTATGACATTTTGAGGCTAAAAAAAATGACTTTTTTTTTGGCCGATTTTGACGCCTTTTTACTATACTATGACCATTTTTATGACATTTTGAGGTAAAAAAAAAAAATGACTTTTTTTTTGGCCGATTTTGACGCCTTTACTATACTATGACCATTTTATGACATTTTGAGGC
>JAFBJY010000027.1:0-28185 GCA_016801885.1 Toxotes chatareus
TTTTGGTAGTGTATACTAGTTTCCTTTCATATGGTAAATTTGTGCTGTGATCAAGCTTTGATAGACTTTGTAAATAAAGCCAAATGTTTAGATCATCATATTGGTTGTAATGGACGGCTTCTTTGTTTACAAGAGTTGCAAACTGTTTCCGCATGGCTGTGAAAGTTTATCTGGTGATTTTTTGTAAGATCTGACTTTTACACTGAATAAAAAGGCTTATGACTTCAAACACTGTGGAAACCCTTTGTTAAGAGTATCAGCTCATGAGGCAGCACGTGGCAACGGAGCATAGCAGAGGGTTAAACTAGGATCAGCACAACATACATTCACACATGTACATACATACACACATGTATACACATATAACTAATTTCCCTCTAGGATTAATAAAGTTATCTATCTATCTATACACATGTGTACGTGTATACGTATGTGTATAGATGTATGTTTTTGTTCATGTATCTGTGCATGTGTATGTATGAGGGTCTGTATGCTACGTATGTACACAACACATACACATGTACATAAAATCATACATACAGACATATATACATACATATCTACACACATACATGCATGCAATAAACATTAATACATACAGATGCTCATACATGTATACGTATACATACAGTGAAGCCTGAAATTATTCATACCCTGGCAAATTTTGACTTAAAGTTACTTTTATTTGACCAGCAAGTTTTTCCTTGGTTGGAAATGACACTGGTGTCTCCCAGGAGATAATAAGACAATGTACAAGAGGCATCATTGTGGAAAAAATGATTTCTCAGCTTTTATTTACATTTGAGCAAAAAGTGGCATGTCCAAAATGATTCTCAATAATCAATAGAAAAGCCTTTATTGGCTATTACAGCAATCAAATGCTTCCTATAATTGCTGATTTTTTTGTTTCATGGGACCATAAAACAGAAGACCAGAAGTCTTCTTCTTTGTCCAGATAAGCATTTGCAAAGGCCAAGCGGGCTTCTGTGTGCCTTATCTGGAGGAGTGGTGTCCTCCTTGGTCTCGTCCATAAAACCCAGCAGTGTGCGGTGTCTGTTAGACTGTCTTCCTTGAGATGTTGCCATCAGCAGAGCCCAGATTCACCAGGATGGCCTTGGTGTTGATCCTTGGATTCTTTTTCACCTCTCTCACTATCCTCCTGGCCAGCACAGGTGTCACTTTTGGATTCCATCCTCTGAGATTTTCCACAGTGCAGAACGTCTTGCATTTTTTAATAATACTTTGCACTGTGGCCACTGGAACTTGAAAACATTAAGATATGACCTTATAGCCCTTTCCTGACTTGTGAGCAGCCACAATGTGCAGCCGCAGGTCCTCAGTCAGCTCCTTTGTCTTCGCCATGACTGTCGACAAACCAACTGCAGAGAGCTGCTGTTTTTCACCTGTTGTTCATGTATGTGTATGTGTGTGTATGTTTGTACACATACACACACACACACACACTCAAACATTTACAGAAATGCATACATACTTACACATGCACACACATAACATACTTATGTACATACATACACAGAAACATACATACATCAATTGTATATATAAAAAAATACACAGACATACATATATATACACACCACATATATAGATATATACATATATACAAAACATACATTCAAACATAAACACAAATACATACATGCACATGTACATACATACTCACATATACACACACACATAAAAATATAAATACAGATATATAAACATACATACACATATACATACAGACATGTATGTGTGTATATGTGTATATATGTATGTGTGAGGATCTGTATGTACATACACAACACCATTAATGCTGGAACATTTTGTGCCGAAAGTGGCTGCAGTTTAATGGGACTGCCCGACACGCATTTGGAGTTGGACGTGGCGAAAGCCATAGCTGAGGTATGAATCTTGTTGTGCTACAGATGTCATTTTATGCCCATTCATCGCTACTGCAAGGAATCACTGGTATCTTTATTGGTGCGAGCGTGTTCAGTCTGATTGGATGTTGTATTATTCCCTGCATTAGAAGTGTCATTGTAAAATGAACCCCTGGCAACCTGTGACCATTTCAAACACCTGTTCTGTGTTGGACCCCCATTCAGACGATACTGCTGCTTTATGAGGGCAGTCACCGCAGGTCCCTCCTACCACTTCACCCATTAGTCCCGTCCAATCAGAGTCCAGTTTGAGCCGCGCCAAAGATCAGTTGCACCTGTTGCCCATGCGCTAATCAAACCCATGTGACCGGGGAGGAGAGGGCTCAGCCAATAGCAGGGCAGAATTTTATGTAGTGCGGCTTATAAGGCGTTGGGTGATACTTGCTCGAGTTTCCCGAGGAATAAGGTATACATCTGTGACGTTGTGGGTTGTCCAAGCTCTTTTTCTGGTTAGTGGACCAAACTGAACTCGTTACCTGTAGACAGAAGAAGCCTGTGTGTTCATGTTTAACGGGTTATTTGTTATTGTACTTTCTGGTGCACAGTGAAAGCTGTGGCTGAGAGCAGAGAGACGATTCAGGCCTAGTGGACCTGGAACTTGGCGTGAGCCCGAGACAGGTGGTTCACGTGTCCGGAGCAGTCCAGAGGAAAATGGCGGACGTGGAGGCCAGGTAAGGCCCACACAGAACGTTTACAATGCAAAGCTTGAGTTGGTTTTGTGACCAGAGGCTAACATGTTTGATTATGTGCCGAGTTTCCGCAGGACGGACGAAGGTATTCAGCGGAGCAGCCGAGACCATTTGGGAGAAAGCACCGCGCCTGGAGTTGCTCATCGCCTCACGCTTATGTACGAACCCCCGTGACATTTTCCAAAAACCAAAATTGAATTGTGGCCACAAAGTAGCTATAACGTGCGCACGAAATACTAACACAATTAACATCATTGCTGGACAACTGGGTAAGCAAATCGAGCGCAAACTCTCTACGGTCAAAGGTAGAGACATTAGAGGGGCTAAAGCGACACACGAAGGACAGGGACAGTCTGATAGAATTTTATTTTAGGTTGGGAATGAGCTACAAAATTTGTGGCCATGTAGTAGGTATAATGTGCGCGCGAAATACTATTAGTATTTGCACCTGCACTTACATTCAGCTGCTGCTATATAACCCTGTTACTGCTTAAATCACATAATTTGAGCCAAAAATTATACACAAATTCTTTTGTCCCAGATTTTTGTGTTATATACAAGTCTTTCTCTTTTCAACTACTGATATGTTTATACTGTTGTCTGTTGTTGATAGAATGTGTGTTTATACTGTTTTATACTGTCTTTAATTATTTATCTTACTACTTTACTGAAACACTGTGGGCCTAGAGAGCACTGCAATTTCAAAACCTGTGTATGACCTGTACATATGGTTTTGACAATAAAGTTGACTTTGACTAGTATCATTCCTGGACAACTGGGTAAGCAAATCGAGCGCACCGTTTCTACAAGCCGCAATAATCTGCGTGCACGGGGCTGGTTGGTAGTGACGGTGCGCTCGATTTGCTTACCCCAGTGTTCCAGCAACGTTGTTAATTATATTAGTTTTTCTTGCGCACGTTATAGCTACTTTGTGGCCACAATTAAATTTTTTTTTTTTTTTTTTGATTTTGTCACCAGAGGGGCTCCGTACTTATGCGTGTGAGTGACCTGAGTGTTGAAGTGCAGGCTTGTGTCTTTAGCTCAGTTGAGATGGGCTTTGTAACCAGTATAGCCGCTTTGGAGTTTGGGACTGGCCAAGTGTTGGCACCTTGAATAGAATAGAATGTCTTTTATTGTCATTATACATCTTTTACATGTACAACAAAATGAAAAGCATCTCCTTCTTCAGTGCAACATGTATAAATATACAACACAGAATACAATAAAATAAACTAAAATAAGATGAAATAAGTTTATTGCAAGTATGAAAATATATAAGAAGAAAGCTATACAACAATATGAAGAGAGTTAAAAAAACAAAATACAAGGGGGGTCTGTTAGTCTTTGTTCTGATGTGCCTGTAGTGCCTTCCTGAGGGCAACAGGTCAAATAGAGCAAAGCCAGGGTGGGAGCTGTCCTTGGTGATGCTCTTTGCTCTGCTGAGGCAGCAGGAGGTGTAAATGTCCATCAGCGAGGGGAGGGGGCAGCCGATGATCTTCTGTGCCGCCTTTCCCACCCTCTGAAGCCTCTCCCTGTCTGCCATGGTGCAGCTGCCGTACCATCCTGTGATGCAGTACGTCAACAGGCTCTCAATGGACGAGCGGTAGAAGGTCAGCAGCAGGATGGGGTCCAGGTTGTGCTTCCTGAGGACCCTCAGGAAGTGTAGCCGCTGCTGAGCCTTCTTAGCCGCTGTGATGTTCTCTGTCCAGGAGATGAGGATTCCAAGGAACCGGAAAGTGTGGACTCTCTCCACGCACTCCCCGTTGATGTAGAGGGGGGCTAAGTCGGTGCTGTGCCTCCTGAAGTCGACAATGATCTCCTTGGTTTTCTTGGTGTTCAGAGCCATGTTGTTCTCTGAACACCAGGATGCCAACTTCAGGACCTCCTCTCTGTAGGCTGCTTCATCTCCCTTTGAGATGAGTCCGACCACTGTAGTGTCATCAGCAAACTTGACAATGAGGTTGCTGTTGTGGGCCGGACTGCAGTCGTGGGTGTAGAGGCAGTACAGGAGGGGGCTCAGCACACAGCCCTGTGGAGAGCCGGTGCTCAGCGTGCGAATGGAGGAGAGGTGGGGGCCGAGTCTCACAGTCTGGGGTCGGTTGCTTAGAAAGTCCTTTATCCAGGCACATGTGAGAGGGGGGAGGCCGAGAGTGTCCAGTTTGGTGATGAGAATGTTGGGAATGATTGTGTTGAAGGCGGAACTGTAATCCACAAAGAGCATCTGAAAGTAGCTCTGCTGGTGCTCCAGATGGCTCAGCACAGAGTGGAGAGCTACGGCGATCCTCTGTGGATCTGTTGCTGAATGTTGAAAATTCCACTTTTAATATCCAAAGTGTGTGTGTGTGTGTGTGTGTGTGTGCCTTCTCTGCAGGAAGGATGAGCTGCTCTACAAGATCATCAGAGGGTAAGAGAAAGCACATAAATCAGCATTGCTCAGTTTTTCTGCATTTAAACATGTATCTGTCTGTGTGTGTTTAGCAGGTAGCTGCATCTGTCTGAGTGGGACTCCAGCTTGATTAGTGTCCAAAACCAATGTCTTTGTGTTTTTCAGCAGGAGGGAGGAGCTGAGTGAGAGGACCATTTGAGACCAGGTGAGCAAGAGCCACATTGTAGTGTTTCTACACTTATGCATGCACTAATTTTAGTGTGTGTGTGTGTGTTGTAGGTGTATGCTGGGTGGAGCCAGTGAAGGTGCTGCTGGTGAGGATAGAGCGCCATCCTGTGGGAGTGAGGGACACACTGTGGCTGTTGTGTGTTGTCAGAGCTCTTTGTGGTCAGTGGATTAAAAAAAAAAATCAAGGGCTGTTTCAAAGGTGGTTTGTGTGCTGATGCTTCCTGTTTGTGTTTCTCTTGCAGGATGGCAGAGCTTATTTGGAGGGTCATGAGAGACCAGGTGAGACGTTGCCTGTTGGTTAACATTGTTTAGAGTTTCTATACATGCATGCATTCATTTCTGTGTGTGTGTGAGTGAGCAAGTGAGAGAGAGAGTGCTAGGGTGAGTGTTGGAAGTGCAGGCTGTGATACACTGTGATAAATTAATACTACAAACAAGTTGCTGCTATGTTGGATTGATGGACTGGAGCGGGAGTACTGCACCTGGCTGAACTGCAACTGAACCATAATTGGAAAAAAAAAAAATGACAGGAGCAGAAATTTTACTGCTCTTGTCAGAAAGATAATACATGACAGGACTTGATGTAACACCTGCTTACTCATCGTACAATAACAGTATTGTTTGGTGGGATTACGTATGATTTTTTTCTTGAAGTCCAACTGAAGTTAAATTTTGTGCATATCTGCTCTGGAAGTCACATGCCCTGTGCTGCCCTGTAAGAAACAGTCAGTACCTAGAAGAGAAATCTACAGACATGGACATGACATGGCTTAGTTAAACAGATGAATTTGTGAGTTAGAAGTACATGTTGAATTTGGCGGCATGAAAGGGCACTCCACTGATTGACTTATCTATAGAGAGCTGCAGAGTTCCTGCTCCAGTCCAGTTTGCTGTCCTAGTGGACACTCAGGTATTTGTTCTCCTGTACCACCTCCACCATCTGTCCCCTAATGAAAAGAGGAGTAGCAGGAGTCCTGGATCTCCTGAAGTCCTCCACCAGCTGCTTTGTTTTGCTGATGCTGAGCTGCAGGTGGTTCAGCTCACACCAGTCCACCAAACCAGCCACCGCCCTCTGGTGACACATCCTCCCCCCTGATGCATCCAGCAGCTGCAGAGATCTGAGAGCTTCTGTAGGTGGCAGGTCAGAATGCTGTACCTGAAGTCCAAGGTGGACAGGGTAAAGGGGACAGGACAGTCCCTTGTGGAGCCCCTGTCAGCAGTGGCTGTAAACAGCAGGTTGTAGCAATCACAATCATAGGTTTAAACAGCTGAGACTCAGCGTCTGTCCCACTCCTCACCAGATGATGGCAGTGATGTGCAGAGTTGTTGTTGGCCAGTAAAGACATTCAGCCATTTCCCAGTGTTTAGGTGTTTCACTGTAGGCAGAGGCTCCGGGTTGGTGTGAAACATCATTTAAACTGATCATCAGTATCAGATGATGAAGAGAAGTTTTCAGAACCAAATTAGATGATGTCTTATTATCTATTACCCTCATCTTTTCCTTTGTGTGTCAGGATTCACTCCCGGTGCAAGGGAGCTGTTCAAACAGGAGAACCACTTGGCTCTGTACCAGCTGCCATCTGAGAGAAAACCAAGGAGTTAACCTCCCGCCACCTTCATTACTTCACCAAACGCCAGCCTCCCATGTCCCACCTCATCTCTCTGTTCGCATGCAGAGACTCCTCCTCCAGTAAGTCTATACACACTTCAGTCAACCTGTGTCGTTTCTACTGCTCTGTTTTCTTTTTATTTTACAGTTTTTAATGAAAAGAGCTGATTTTTTTTTCTTATATGTACTTGGTGCATTTTGCTGTTACTTGTCCTTTGTCTGTCTCTTCACCAAATAGATGAGGAAGTAAAAAACCTGTGGTACCAAACCTGTGTTTGCTAAACTGAGGATATTATTCATTTTATTACATGACAGACACCGGAGTAAATGCAGTTTTGTGAAACATATATTCAAGCAGTTTTGTGAAAGATGATGCAACTAGTGCCAGAGCCGGAACAGACATTGTTTAAGTTATGGTCAACACTTACCTTTACCTGTCTGGTGTTCGCTCTGGAGTGCGTTGCTGAAAAGAGTCCCCCAGGTCAGCGGACCGTGTTAAGAACGTTCCGGGTACGACCAAGTGGCAGGACAAGAAAGGGGGGAGTCTGGAAATTGCCTTATGTATATATTTATTGTAATTATATTTATGGTGTTTGTTTTGGGAGTTAGGTTACAGCAGGCAGGTTATTTTTAATATTTTGGTTAAATATAGTATTCACATTTTTTTTTTAATATAAGTCAATTATGCTTATGAATGTATGCACCCAATCACACCTACCAGAACACAGTATAAAAGGGCACCAATTTTAAATCTGCTGTTGTTGCTGGTTAGGTTTCATGTGGTTTGCTGCCATACCTGTGCTGCTGTTAGAAAATAAATATATGTCTATGCATATTCCACCTTCGCCTTGGCATTTTTCTTCTTTCTGAGGTCTCTGTTGTCAGAACGGCCATTCTAACAAGTACAAATGCAATTCCTTTCACCTCCATTGTACTAGATGGAGACAGATCCCTCACTGCTAGAGGTAAATGGGAAAATATTTTCTAGTTTGTGTGCACTGACCCTTTAACAGCTTGCCATAGTCCAGCAACATTATTTTGACTGATTGTACAATAATTATGTAACAAACTACTTCTCATTCTCAGGATCATTTTGATTGGTCCATGTGATTTTTCATCGCCCCTCTCTCCACAGCATCGCTCTGGACCCTCTGTACCCGTCTCAGTGTTCCTGGGAGATGTTTGGCTATGCCACCGGAGGAGGCTTCAATGGAGACGCTGAGGGTCTGTCTCCTCTGAGGCTCTCAGGACAGCTCAGCAGTCTGGGCTGCTCTGTCACCTTCCACCAAGGAGAGAGCGTCAGCATGGTCAAGCTCATAGAGCAGGTTGACACACACACACACACACACACAGATACACTAAGTCAGAATGAGACACTTATATATGAATTCATTTGCTTTTTGGGTGAATCTTTTCCAGGCGCGACACACGACCTATGGCATCCGCAAATGCTTCCTCTTCCTGCTGCAGTGTCAGCTCAGTCTGGTCATCATCCAGGTGAGAGAGCACTTCACAACTCAGAGCATGTGGATTTATATGGATCTATATGTACAAATACATTTCTCTCATTTCTCTGTGTGTATCATTGCTAACAGGCTAAAAGGCTAAAGACCTAATTAATATTGTGATGTACATTTCTGAATAAATAAATGAAGGAAGTGCTTCTGGTGTTTGTCCGTAGTTCTTAGCCTGTCTGGCTCAGCTTCCTCCTCCAATGAACACCACTGACATCCTCTGGCTGTCCTGCTTCAGCTGCCCACTTCTAAGGTACACACATAATAAAACACTGTGAACTGACAACACTGTGTTATTTCACTGTGTTTATACATTATAGTAATGGCCCATTTGTGTTCTCAGTGTGTCACTTCTGGGGAAGCCTCCAGACACTTCAGTCATGGCAGTTGCCACAGGGAAGAACCTAGATGCCATTCCAAGAAAGGTGGGATCCTGCCTCTCAGATCTTCCAAATCTACTGAACCTAGAAGCCTCACTCACTGGATTATTACTGCTAAAGCTTAGACACACATTTATATAATATTAATTAGTAGCATTTAGTGTACATGCTGTGTAGTGATATAGTGGAAACTTCTTCCAGTCAAATGAAGCATTTAGAAAAATATTCCAGGAGAAAACTTTCATAAAAGCAGTAATGATAATAATGATAAATACCACAGACAACAAACAGCTGCTCTTTCTGCACCTTGTGTATTTACTGCATCTACACTTGGGGCCATTGATCAAACATGAATGACTAGTTATGTATACATGTACTTCTGTGTGCTTTTTAATCTCCTTTAAACTGTTCCTCCTCTTTGACCAGACCCAGAACTACTTCCTTGGCTGTTTCCTGTTGAAGTTTGGTCTGACAGTGTGTGCCTACCTGTTGGCCTTTTGGGTTTACGCTGCAGGAGGTCTGCCTAAGCAGAGGCAACAACACCTTAGCTGACAACACCACCATCACCTGCCACATACTCACAGCCAGGTAAAGAGAGGCACTGTCTCTAACTGTCCCACTGTCCTAAGTACACCAGCTGTACCAGCTGTGAGAAAAGACACACTAGAATGGATGAGCTGATGAATTAAGTAACAGTTTTCCTGTGTGGCTGCAGCTCTTCAGACGAGGCTCCTCAGTGGTTCAGTGAGCTGTCTAATGGCCTGCTGCTGACTCAGAAGGTCATGGCAGGGTTCCTCGTCTTACACACAGGTAGGAACTCTCTCTGTCATATTGAATACTGTACTGTAAGCTGTGTCTTTTTATATTATTCAAACCAATCCCTTTCTTCTGTTGTTCACATTGTTGTTCAGATTCTCTTGTTGCTGACCTTATTTTCCAGTGGTGATCTCCCTCAGCTACGTCCACCGCTCTCAGCCTCTGTGGAGAAAGAGTCCGTTCAGCAATACCTGCTGGTGTCTCACTGTACCTGTGGTGTAAGTTAGCACATCATTTGTATGCTCTATGGTTCATCTGTGCTTAAGCCAGTTTAGCTCTTACATCCTCAACGGTCCTGCTGTAACTGTAAGAGATTTTAATTTAGAACTCTGTGTCAGATATCACCCACTGCAGCACCACACAGATGTATACGTGGGAGATATATCTTTTTCAGATATGTGTTAATAATATATAATAATAATATAATTTTCCACCATTGTAAAATCCTCTATACCGCTTGTTGCACAAATGCACCATATTCAGTAAATCAAACAAATCACATACTAAACTGTTAAACCTCTCTCCTCCAGTCTGCTCAGCCAGATTGTTCAGGCCTCAGTGGATTACCAGTTGTGGCGTGACCGGGGCAGCCTCCCGACCTTTAACCTTGGTGACATACCGCTGCTAGCCTGGATGCTGGTCTCTCTGTCCACGCTGCTGGTGGTGGTGGTCAACGAGGTGGTGAAGCTACACGAGATACGGTATGAAGCAAAGCACAGGAGGGACGGATCCAGAGTCGCTAAGTAGAAAGTTCTAGAGTGATCATCAGAAGAAAGACATCTTCATGTAGCTTGTTTCACACTTCAGTGACTGACATAAATGACGAATAGAAGAGGAAGGTTGTAAATAGGTTGAGGCTATAAACACAATGACTTGGTCTCAGAGATGTTTGAGCAACTAATGGCAGAAAGAATCCAGAGGGAAGCTGAAATCACAATTTTATTTTGCAGGAAAAAAGCAGCTGAGATCAGTGCAGGATAACTGAGGATTGTTTAATGATCAGATCACAGTTATCAGTTTTCTCTCATCTTCTTCAGAGCAGGGATGTGTTGTGAAGCTGTAACACTGAGCAGATCGTGTCCTTGTCTTGATTACAGTCTCTTGATTTGTGCCCTCTGTCCATTACAGGGTGAGAGTTCGCTACCAGAAGAGACAGAAGCTGCAGTTTGAAACAAAGCTGGGAATGAACTCTCCATTCTGATGCCTTCCCTTTGAGGAAGCTGGTGTCAAGGCAATACTGGGAACCAGTCAGTCCATTCTGGAAACCAGGGACGGGCAGGTTGCAAACACTGTAGAGCCCTCCACGAACACCTCAGCCCAACAGCACTGCAGCCGTCAGGTGGAGCAGATATCAACCAAATTGAACGGTGGGAGCTTCATGACACAAGCTCCTTTCAGTTGTGTGAAGGGCAGGGAAAAGAAAATTCCAAAGTGTTCATTTCCACTGAATAGAAGAAGAGCCAAAAATAGACGACTATTTATTTGTCAGCTTTTAGTCCATTTTAAAGGCATGAGGAATGTTTTATCACTTCTGTTCTCCATGTCTGAGAGAACCATGAATGGCCGCTCTCATCTTTAGGAATGCTTCAGGTTCCAAACAGTCCTCTAACAGCTACTTTACTTTGACAGGATTTAGTTGTGAGCTTCATTTTAGTGTCTAATTCAACACATTGAATTGTGGCCACTCCAGCCTTCATTCAATTTAACATAATATATGTATGTCTTAATTTTAAAAAACAGAAACACAAAGGGCTGAAGGCTTTATATTGGGTTATCTTAATAGTTATGAACTAAATGATCACAAGTAAATCGTGTAAAATATATAAAAGGAACAATAATTTGTGAAATCATTTAAGAAAGAATTTTTTTTTTTTTAATTCCATATTATTATATTTAATTTCAAAATGTCCTTTTCAGAACTCTGATCTTATTTCATGTCACGTTTCATGACAGTGGTGTTGTCTCCACCTTCCAAGCGTTCAGCCAGTCAGGCCCACCTGCCCGTTAAGATAGCAAGCTCAGCAGCTGCTGTCAGATGGTTGAGCTGTTGTTTAGTTAGCTCCTGTTTGCTTCAGGAACAACAATGTTAAAATTATTCTCAGCTATGAAGCTGCTGCTGTAGATAAACACAGCACACAGACAGACTCTTATTTATTTAGCTCAACAAGGTTGCAGATTTTATATACCTAGCTGGCTAGCTAGGAGGGGTTATTAGCTTGGTTTATGATAGAGTGTAAAGCACTCTTAGCTAGCTTTTGTTGACTGGAGCGAACACAATGATTGTCTACTTTCTCTTCACAGGTGTGTGCCAAGGTAACACTGAACTAACCACCCAATGTTAGCTGCTGCTGGCTCTTTCTTTGGATGTAAAATTCCAAGCTCACAAGCTAGCTTTGCTAGTTAGCCGGCTAGGTAGGTAACATTTAGCATCCTTGTGAAACAGAGGTTTAAAAATAAGTTTAGTGACTTTGTTTTTGTACTGTGTTTATTTACATCAGCTGCTGTAAAGATATCTTAGCCCTGTTGCTGCTCTGGCTAACAGCTGTTGAGCTTTGTAGTTTAAGAAGCAGGAGGCATGTGATTGGCTTAAAGGTGGTGTCAACATCACTGTCGTGAAAAGTGATGAAGAAAAAAACGACATGAAAATGTCTGTATAAAGGGCATTTCTTTAATGAAATAAAACTTTTTTTTCACAAACTCTTGGTTCATATATATATTTTACACAGTTTGTTCAAATGATTACTTACTTCATAACATCTTTTTATTTATTTAACATTTAATATTCAGTGTTTAATATTGGATATTTCTGATTCTCGGCTCTCTGGAACCTTCCTGGATTTTCTGCATTTCAGCCCTTGAGCCACATTTTAATCTTCACTCTGAAAGCCTGTGAGACAATGTTCTCTGTTATTTTATTGTGTTTGTGTAACCAATGTTCTCCGTTGTTACTTCATTTCTGAGCTAAGCCAATGTCAGACCTGCTGTAACACAATAAGGATTGAAGATTAAGGATTTAATTGGGTCGGCCACACGTTTTATGAACACATATCTGCGTTTGAATATGTTTAGACATCTATAAAAATGTGCCAGCATGCTGCTTTGAACGCACACAGGTGGCTGTGTGGTGATCTTAGCAAGTCCCTTCCTGAGTGATGGTTTCACTGTATATATAACAATGTTCATTCTGGTATCCTAACGTACCAGAGTCTTCTGAAAGGTGCTTCATACTGTTCAGTTGCCTTCCTTCTCAGCCTCTCTGCCTGTTTCACCTCTTCTACACCTCCACCCATTTCTTACATCTCATATTTGATCTGCTGACCAGCTCCCACTACAGATTAAGATTCCTTTCACCATAATCCTAAAGTGTCCCCATTAATCTGCAGCTGTATACGTTGTATATCCGACTGTGATTGGTTCACACAGTTAACGTGGACCCTCAGCAGCAGACGTCTGTATCACTGTTTTTTCAATCAGACCAGCCGTCTGTGTGGTGCTGTCATTATTTCAGATGGACATGAATTGAACATTGCTTCTGTGTACATGTGGGTTGGTGGTATTTCTTGGTAGTGCATTCATTTAGAACTAAATACCAGCTGTTTTTACACAAATGGAAAGTCATGGTTGTCAGTGCTGGATTAGCCTTGTGGGGCAAAACTGAGCCTTGGGGCCCCAAGTGATTCATTTTATTTATTTCCAAAAAATGTTTTACATCCCAATATATAACCACATTGAAATATAAAATTATATATATATTGTAATGTTATTCTTTTTTTTTTTTTTTTTTTACTTTTATTACACTGGCATCAAATGACGTTCACATATTACATGTTGTAAGTTTACCTGAGGTTTTAAAATATTTCCCCCTTAAAGAAATAATTGTCACTGTGGATTTTCTCCATATCACTCACAGCTGTTTCTAAACAAACCTGTAGTCCATCAAGTGATGGACACCATGAACCTGGGCATTTGGGGGACGCTGAAGTTCTGAGCTCTGTCCAGCCTGGACTGTTTTCTCTATTGTTTTTGCTGGGGATTTGGAGGGTCTAACCTCTGTGGATTTCACAACTAAAAACAAACTCTTCATTGATATTTTACAGGGTGATTCCAGGGTTCAGCATTTCCCCAGCAGAATTTAATCTCTGGTAGTGTGGAGGTTTTGGAACTAAATCCAAATGCTTGTTGCAACATTAAAATTTACAGACAATATAAGTGAATGGTTAACTCCATGTATTTTTATTTTTTTAATTTTTAATTTATTTATTTTTTTAACGGTTTGTGGTGGGGAGACTTGGTCTTCTGACCTCAGCCCTGTTTAGCCTGTGTGCTGGCTTTTGTGTGTGTGTGCGCCTGCTTCAGTTATTCCACGGCTACAAACACTCTCTACAGTCACACCTTTAAAGTGAGGCTGTATGTGAATAGGTACTTTTAGATTTTCTGGTTTTACAGCACTGAAGTACTCATGATCACTTTGTGGCTGAAACTACTGAAGATGGTTGTTAGACAAACATTACAATGCAAGAGAACATTTCTGATTTCATGTTTTTTTGCCCTGTTTTTTCTTCTTTATCGGTTTACATCATGACAAACATATGTGCTATGCTGCATGAAGAAGACCCAGGTGAATGCTCTGTCTTTATCAGTGTACTTGTTATCTATAGTTCTACTGTTTTATTCACTACACAGCATGGATACTTCACACTGTGTGTTAAAGCATGTGCCTCTGGTACAGCCTGCAGAGTCCATGCTAACATCCTGATAACATTACCATGCATAGGCTCGGAGCTGATGCCTCGTTAATTGTCAGTTGATTTGTATGGTGGGCTGTTGGCTGATGGACTGTGATATAGCTGTTCACAAGATACAACAAATGTATATTTTGTATTTTTTTAAAGTGTCTATGTTCAGGACTTTTGACAAATTTGTTTGTGTATTGATTATGTCATGTTAATAAATGTGTTCTTTTATTTACAGTCCTGCTCAAAGTTATTGGCACTGCTGAATTTTAAGTAGAGTTTAGAATAGCTTCAGAAATAAATGGAAATCAAGCAGTTTTGTAGAATCAGAATATTTATTAAAACGTCCAGAGTTATTGAACAACAACAAAAAATGCTTCCATATAGTGAAATCAAATTTACAGACATAAAACATATGATGGACATAATTATTGGCATCCATTTGTTTTCATCTTCTTTTCACAACCAAACCAAAATGTCTTTGGAACCTCACAGATTATTTTAGCCACGGCTAAACAAGGCCTTTCTTCTACAGAAATCTCTGCACGAATTTCACTAGAAAGCGGGACCAGAAGAGGATTTTCTGCAAGAAATATCTGAAAACGTTGTGCTGCAGTTTAATGGGACTGCCCGACACGCATTTGGAGTTGGAGGTGGTGAAAGCCATAGCTGAGGTTTGAACCTCGTCGTGCTACAGATGTAATTTTATGCCCATTCATCACTACTGCAAGGAATCACTGGTATCCTTATTGGTGCGAGCGTGTTCAGTCTGATTGGATGTTGTATTATTCCCTGCATTAGACGTGTCATTGTAAGGTCTATAGGTCAATCACACTCCAGATGGCCTCTCTGGCTGAGACTTGTCTTTTGTCAGATGTTGAAAACCCAACTGATTTATTTACTGATCAGATTCCTCCTCTTTGTGATGATGATGATGATGATGAAGATGATGTTGATGTTTAGGTTTTGAGTTTTTGTATTTTCCCCCAGCTTGCTATCAACCTAAGGACGTCTGTGTCCTACAAAAACTGCTAAATGCATATTTTCACATATATCAGCAAATGATGTGTCTACTTAAACCTAAAGGAATGTAGTCACTGATCATGTGATAAATTTGTATTCTTTAGTGTGACAATTACTGTTTAGTTGTGGATTGGTCTGGTCTAACATTTCATTTGTCCATGTTTTTCTCTCTCCCACAGGATCCTACTCTTCACCCCTCCAACATCATGTAAATTTGTATATTGTATAGTTTTTACTGTTTTTGTATTTTGTGTACTGGTTTTTTGTAAGTTTACTTTCTTTTTTTTTCTTTATGAGACTATTTGTTTTGAGGTCTTTAATTATTATGTGTGTAAAAGTCCAAATAAACTCTGCTGTGTTGCCTCTTTTGATATTTCTTAACTGTTTTGCAGACACATTTCCCAATGAGGACTGTTGAATGGATTTGACAGTTTTACTGTACATGAACCTTAAACACTAATAAAAGTAAAATTGAGCTCTTCCTACTGAGAGCTCACTCTGTGTGTATGTGTGGAGCAAAAACATAACTGGACATTTTGCTGAGTAGTTGTGATGGGAAGGCCACAGGTGACACACACCTTTGAAGGAAATTTAAGTAGGGAGCTTTTGGTAAACTGTTGATACTACTTCATATTGTAACATGGTTATAATGACCATGTTGGAAGACAATTGACAGCAGATTCACTGGTTGACTTTGTTTGCTTTTGAACACACCCTATATGACACATATAAATATATATATATATGTGTGTGTGTATATATATATATATATAGAGAGAGAGAGAGATCTGGATAATGAAAACTATATATATATATATAACTATAAAACTATATATAACTATATATATATATATAGTGGAAAAAAAAAGTTGTTCTGTTGTTTGTGTTGTTCTGTAGTTCCAGAGAGCAAAGGAAAGCCTAAGTCAAATTCATTTTTTGTTTTTGTGTGTCTGCATAAATTTGGCCAATAAAACTGATTCTGATTGAAGTCTTTAATGCATAAAGCCATGGAGTCAGACTGAAAGTGAACCCCTGGAAATCTGTGATCATTTCAAACACCTGTTCTGTGTTGGACCCCCATTCAGACGTTACTGCTGCTTTATGAGGGCAGTCACCGCAGGTCCCTCCTACCATTTCACCCATTAGTCCCGTCCAATCAGAGTCCAGTTTGAGCCGCGCCAAAAATCAGTCGCACCTGTTGCCCATGCGCTAATCAAACCCATGTGACCGGGGAGGAGAGGGCTCAGCCAATAGCAGGGCAGAATTTTATGTAGTGCGGCTTATAAGGCTTTGGGGTAACACTTGCTCGATTTTGCTGTGCAATACGCGAAATATCTGTGACGTTTTGTTTGTCGAAGCTCTTTTTCTGGTTAGTGGACCAAACTGAACTCGTTACCTGTAGACAGAAGAAGCCTCTGTGTTCATGTTTAACGGGTTATTTGTTATTGTACTTTCTGGTGCACAGTGAAAGCTGTTGCTGAGAGCAGAGAGACGATTCAGGCCTAGTGGAGCTGGAACTTCGGCGTGAGCGCGAGACAGGAGGTTCGCGTGTCCGGAGCAGTCCAGAGGAAAAATGGCGGACGTGGAGGCCAGGTAAGGCCCACGCAGAACGATTAAAATGCAAAGTTTGAGTTGGTTTGTGACCAGAGGCTAACATGTTTGATTATGTGCCGAGTTTCCGCAGGACGGACGAAGGTATTCAGCGGAGCATCCGAGACCATTTGGGAGAAAGCACCGCGCCTGGAGTTGCTCATCGGCCCTACGCTTATGTACGAACCCCCGTTACATTTTCAAAAAAAAAAAAAATCTAATTGTGGCCACAAAGTAGCTATAACGTGCGCACGTAATACTAATACAATTAACATCATTGCTGGACAACTGGGTAAGCAAATCGAGCGCAATCTCGCTAGGGTCAAAGGTAGAGACATTAGAGAGGCTAAAGCGACATGATGGACAGGGACAGTCTGATGGAATTTTATTTTAGGTTGGGAATGAGCTACAAAATTTGTGGCCATGTAATAGGTATAATGTGCGCGCGAAATATTAGTATTTGCACCTGCACTTGCATTCAGCTGCTGCTATATAACCCTGTTACTGCTTAAATCACATAATTTGAGCCAAAAATTACACACAAATTCTTTTGTGTCACAGATTTTTGTATTATATACAAGTCTTTCTCTTCTCCAACTACTGAGATATGTTTATACTGTTGTCTGTTGTTAATAGAACTGTTTGTTTAAACTGTCTTTAATTATTTATCTTACTACTTTACTGAAACACTGTGGGCCTAGGGAGCACTGCAATTTCAAAACCTGTGTATGACCTTTACATATGGTTTTGACAATAAAGTTGACTTTGACTTTGACTAGTATCATTCCTGGACAACTGGGTAAGCAAATCGAGCGCACCGTTTCTACAACCTGCAATAAAATGCGTACGGGGCTGGGTTGTGACGGTGTGCGCTCGATTTGCTTACCCAGTTGTCAGTAATGATGTTAATTGTATTAGTTTTTCTTGCGCACGTTATATCTAATGCGCAAGAATTTACATGTACAACGAGATGAAAAGCATCTCCACAGAATACAATAAAATGAACTAAAATAAGATGAAATAAGTTTAGTGCAAATATGAAAATATATAAGAAGAAAGCTATACAGCAATATGAAGAGAGTTTAAAAACAAAATACAAGGGGGTCTGTAAGTCTTTGTTCTGATGTGCCTGTAGTGCCTTCCTGAGGGCAACAGGTCAAATAGAGCAAAGCCAGGGTGGGAACTGTCCTTGGTGATGCTCTTTGCTCTGCTGAGGCAGCAGGAGGTGTAAATGTCCATCGGGGAGGGGGCAGCCGATGATCTTCTGTGCCGCCTTTACCACCCTCTGAAGCCTCTCCCTGTCTGCCATGGTGCAGCTGCCGTACCATACTGTGATGCAGTACGTCAGCAGGCTCTCAGTGGACGAGTGGTAGAAGGTCAGCAACAGGATGGAGTCCAGGTTGTGCACTTAAACATATTTGTGTGTGTTTAGCAGGTAGCTGCATCTGTCTGAGTGGGACTCCAGCTTGGATGAAGCCATGGCCAGTGTGGAGCCCAGGTACGCCCCCTGCTGCATGTGGAAGTGTTATAAGATGTTTTAACTTCCGGAGTTTGACTTGCCTAGCACCTGTGGCTAATGTTGAGTGTGTTTCTTTGTGTGTTGTGCAGGATGGATGGCTTTAGCTTCAAAAGATGGATACTGTGTCGAGCATAACATCACTAGTTGTGCAGGAGGAGCTGATCAAGAGGACCATGAGAAGATGCATGTTTTGTATTGTATTGCTCAATATTTCTGCATTGAAGGATTCAGTTATATCTTGCTGGTTGTCGTTTTTTTTTTTTTTTTTTTTTTTCATTTTTTTTTTTTTTTTTTTTGTTCCTTTGTGTTCAGCAGGTAGCTGCATCTGGCTGAGTGGGGCTCCAGCTTAGATGAGGCTTTTGCTGCAGGTGGGCGGAGCTGATCCAGAGGATCCTTTGAGACCAGGTGCATGAAGGCCACATTGTGCAGTGTTTCTACCAGTATGCATGCATCCATGTCTGAGTGAGAGAATGTTTGTATTAAAATCAGAAAGAAGGAAGTGCCTGCTTTTGTCTTTAATGCACTTTAGATGGGGCTTCGATTAGTTCTGGGGGGGCACTGGGATCCAACTAGGTTTAGAGTGTGTGTTTGCTATTTCCAGGCTGTTGCACCAGTGTTGGTATGTGGAAGCACATTATGCAGTTGTGATCCGGACACAACTGTATATGTGTGGAAGCCCATCAGCAGGTAGTGTTGGAAGCACAGGCTGTGTTGTGTGGTTTAGTGTTGTCAGGCTTAGTTGTGGCTATTTGTCACTATATGGATGGCACTGGGGTCAGTGTGGGTTTAGTGTGTGTGACTGACTTGATTAGTGTCCAAAACCAATGTCTTTGTGTGTTTTTCAGCAGGAGGGAGGAGCTGAGTGAGAGGACCATTTGAGACCAGGTGAGCAAGAGCCACATTGTAGTGTTTCTACACTTATGCATGCACTAATTTTAGTGTGTGTGTTGTAGGTGTATGTGGGGTGGAGCCAGTGAAGGTGCTGCTGGTGAGGATAGAGCACCATCCTGTGGGAGTGAGGGACACACTGTGGCTGTTGTGTGTTGTCAGAGCTCTTTGTGGTCAGTGGATTAAATAAAAAAAAATCAAGGGCTGTTTCAAAGGTGGTTTGTGTGCTGATGCTTCCTGTTTGTGTTTCTCTTGCAGGATGGCAGAGCTTATTTGGAGGGTCATGAGAGACCAGGTGAGACGTTGCCTGTTGGTTAACATTGTTTAGAGTTTCTATACATGCATACATCAGTTTTTGTGTGTATGTTAGTGAGTGAGAGAGAGAGAGAGAGAGAGTGCTAGGTGAGTGTTGGAAGTGCAGGCCTGTCTTCAGCTCAGTTTAGATGGGCTTTGTTCTGTATCCAGGTGCATTGGAGTTTGGGTCTGGCTGAGTATTGTCAGGGCTCAGTTGTGGATGGATTCAGTGTGAGTGAAAAGCATTGAGGTCAGTGTAGGTTTAGAGTCTTTGTTTGTGTCAGTGTCGTCTGTAGGTGGAAACATACAGACATTTATCTGTTTCAGAGCTGGTTTGGGCTTTTTAGGCACAGCTATAAATTCAGCTTCTTCCTTATTACTTAAAGCTTTTTTTTTTACATTTTAATTATTGTCACTTTATTTATGAGCAATGACTTTTGACTAATAGGTATGAATTCTTTGCATTCCTTTATTCAGACATGTCTATCCTCTCTAGTATGTTGTAGTAAGCAGCTCTCTTGCTTACTATATATATCTGAGTGTGTGTGTGTGCACTCATTTATGCAGGAGATGCTACGTTGTGTGTGGAGACACCTGGTTGGCGTCTTAAAGGGAGAGTCTCAGACACTGTGCTACACTTCCAGCCTTTTACACACTCTGGGATCTGTCACTGTGAGTATCATGGGGCTGAATGACCCACAATATCTGGGTGAGTGTGTGAGTATCTGTGCAGATGTTCTTTGTTCAGATATCTGTCTCTGACATTTCTGCCTCCACTCCCTTACAGCAGGTAAATGGTATTTATTCTGTTGTGCCTACAGCACTTAAAAAGTTCAACAATGATGATGATGGGATTAACATCACAGGAGCAGGTGGGGAATGAAATATCCACCGTTCCTCTGAGTAATTTAACATTTTAACCACTGTGGAATTACAGGATATCGTCTGCAATAGATGTTTCTATTTACAGTCTTGCTCTTTTGATGGCTTTCATTTTTTCTGTTGTCTTGTTTCCAGCTGTTGAGTCTCAGAGTCACACCATTGACTGGTGTAGCCCACGGCAACATTTGGGCCATAAAAAGCCAGAAACCCTCATTATGCCCATAGACATGGAAACCATTTTATAGACTTGTTGCTGAGTGGACAGTATGTGTCTCATTTGCAGATATTGTGTGTGTGTGTGTGTAGGTGCTGTGTTGTGTGGACAAACAGGGTATCCTGTCGTGGCCTAACCCCAGTCCAGAGACCGTGCTGTTCTTCAGCGGACGGGTCGAACCACCTCACAACAGCCAGGATGATCTCAGAGACGACCTGTCCGTCAACTCCTACTGCCGATTGGAGACGGATGACGACAGGGATGAGGTGTGTGTTTGTGTTTTCTCTGGCACCTTTTAGCCTCAGCAGCAGCCCCAATTCACCACCTGATAAGGCACAGTGTTGTATCCACTCCTGACTAACTGTGACTGCTGTACAGGCCCAGGAGGGGCAGGCTCTGCTCCGTCTACCAGCAGAGTCCTCCACCCAGCTGGGGGAGGGGCCCGAGCCGAGCGAGACCTCACATGACACCATTCGCTCATCTGACACGGTCCGGCTTCGGCGTTCCTGCCAGCCCGCACACAGTCGCACCAAACACCACTCTGGATCCAACGTGAGCTTCAGCCACGACACTGAGGGAGGCGAGGACGAGCAGGCCCAGGTAAAGCTTAGACCTGAAACTGTACGAGCCGTTGTGAAAATAGGAAACATGCTATTGATTCAGTAAGCTGATGTAACTTTACTGTTCCTGCTGTGTTGTGATGTTGTTGGTCTTTTCATTTCTGTCCCATTTGTCTCCAGGACTTTGCAATGAGCTGCCCAGAGGCGGAGGCAGAGGACTTTGTGTGTGACTACCACCTGGAGATGCTGAGCCTGTCACAGGACCAGCAGAACCCAACCAGCATCCAGTTTGATCATCTCTCCTGGCAGTGCCACCTGCCCTCCCTCAAGCCACTGGGCCTCAACATCATGCTGAACCTCTGCAACGCCAGCGTCACCCAGCAGCTCTGCCGCTTCTCTGACCACCTGTCCAACCTGGCTCTGCAGGAGAGCCACGGCTCTGTACTGCCTGTCTCACGTACCCTGGGGACTCTGTGAGCTCTCCAGGCTCATAGGTGAGCTTGGAATGACGGTGCTGCTCTGACATCTGGTTGGTTTAGAGCCACCTGTTAATACCATGACCTGGTTTGCCTCATAGTTTGGCTTTTTGTTAGGTCATGTGAGAACACAGTGATCAGAGGTTCAGAGGATTTTTCTTCAGTGGTAAAAGCTGATCTGGCTTTCATCCCACTCAGCATGAACTCCAGATTACATTTTACCCCAGAATAAAGTCCTTGCATAGATTAAATTTCCGAGCACTGTGAGAAGATCTATTTCTCACATAGGGGTGGGTGATATGGCAAAAATATCACATCACGATTTTTTAATGGTAAAATCACGATCACGATTTTATCACAGTTCATTTTTACAGTGAAGTTAATTTAGAACCAAACTATTTTCTTTGTAAAAATTAGTTATAAAGGCAAAAAAAGTCACCTCTTTCCACCGCTTTTGCTGCTTCTCTCATATGTCGTACTTTTATCAAAGGCTTGTGTTATAGTTGGTTGTTTCTGTGTAATGTCTTTAGCCGTTACCACTGGCTGATGTGTGGTTGGCCTCGCTGCTTGGCTCTCAGCTAATTGTTCCGGATGCTGCCTCTTCAGGTGGTTAAAGAGGTTCATTGTGTTTGCGCTTTGTCGTTTGGAGAAAACCCAAACCAGTTCCATACGCAGTGTTGGGGAGTAACGGAATACATGTAACGGCGTTACGTATTCGGAATACAAATTATGAGTAACTGTATTCCATTACAGTTACAGTGTAAATAGATAGTATTCAGAATACAGTTACATTATTGAAATCAATGGATTACGTGACGATACTTCTCTGTTTCACGACTTTATATTTATTCTCTAAATGAACGAAGGCAACCCGATGCGTTTCCCAGAAGCCCCAGCTCCACGAAAACAAATGTTACGTATTCTGAATACGTTACGCCGTTATATGAACTCCGTTACTCCCCAACACTGTCCATATAACTGAAGTGGAGTTCTTTTTGGGGACCAACTCCAAGCTTTAACTTTCGTTGTCAGCCATGGCTACCTGCTACACCCTGACTAAAACAGCGAGGCTAGTAAAAAAAAAATCAGCACTGCTCGTACTTCGCCATGATTGGTTGGTCATGTTCACGTGAAGCGGGCTGTTAGTTGCCCAAAGAAAAAAAAACTTCTCGTGCTTCTGTGCGCAAGCATAGAGCTGCAATTAATAGAATGTGCCCTATAGAGGATAATACGATCTCTCTCCTCTGGCAGATCGTCAACATCAACATCGTCTTCACGATCTAATATCGTCAGATCGCACACCCCTATTCCCACATGGTCTTCATGATAAATTAAGGCTACAAACAAGTTGCTGCACCTGGCTGAACTGCAAGTGAACTGTAATTAAAAATGGCCCTGAAGGGCCCTTCCTATAGAGAGCTGCAGAGTTCCTGCTCAAGTCCAGTTTGCTGTCCAAGTGGACACCCAAATATTTGTTCTCGTGTACCACTTCCACCATCTGTCCCCTAATGAAAAGAGGAGTAGCAGGAGTCCTGGATCTCCTGAAGTCCTCCACCAGCTGCTTTGTTTTGCTGATGCTGAGCTGCAGGTGGTTCAGCTCACACCAGTCCACAAAACCAGCCACCGCCCTCTGGTGACACATCCTCCCCCCTGATGCATCCAGCAGCTGCAGAGATCTGAGAGCTTCTGTAGGTGGCAGGTCAGAATGCTGTACCTGAAGTCCGAGGTGGACAGGGACAGGGTAAAGGGGACAGGACAGTCCCCTGTGGAGCTCCCGTCAGCAGTGGCTGCAAGCAGCAGGTTGTAGCAATCACAATCATAGGTTTAACCTGCTGAGACTCAGCAGAGTAACTCAGCTGTGTCTGTCCCACTCCTCACCAGATGATGGCAGTGATGTGCAGAGTTGTTGTTGGCCAGTAAAGACATTCAGCCATTTCCCAGTGTTTAGGTGTTTCACTGTAGGCAGAGGCTCCGGGTTGGTGTGAAACATCATTTAAACTGATCATCAGTATCAGATGATGAAGAGAAGTTTTCAGAACCAAATTAGATGATGTCTTATTATCTATTACCCTCATCTTTTCCTTTGTGTGTCAGGATTCACTCCCGGTGCAAGGGAGCTGTTCAAACAGGAGAACCACTTGGCTCTGTACCAGCTGCCATCTGGAGAGAAAACCAAGGAGTTAACCTCCCGCCACCTTCATTACTTCACCAAACGCCAGCCTCCCATGTCCCACCTCATCTCTCTGTTCGTACGAGACTCCTCCTCCAGTAAGTCTATACACACTTCAGTCAACCTGTGTCGTTCTACTGCTCTGTTTTCTTTTATTTTACAGTTTTTAATGAAAAGAGCTGATTTTTTTCTTATATGTACTTGGTCCATTTTGCTGTTACTTGTCCTTTGTCTGTCTCTTCACCAAATAGATGAGGAAGTTAAAAAAAAAAAGGTGTTTGTGTATTTTCATGTCTGCTAATGTTATTCTCACTGTCTTTCTCTAACCTCTCTGTTGTAGATAACATCCAGATGCTGTCACATGGCTCGGCTGACCTCATCCTGGAAGCCTGCACTGACTTCTGGGATGGAACTGATATCTACCCCCTGTCGGGCTCAGACAGGTGCCGTCACACTGATCGCTCTTCTGTGGCTGTAAATCTTGAGTCAGACACAAGTATCAAAGTTTCATAAGCACAGCACAGGTGATATCATCCATATCTGCACTCAGCTGCCAGTTTATTATCCATGAAGCTCATCATGTTCAGGTTTTCTTCAAACTGTTTTAGAGACGTTGCTTCAGCGTTCTGATCATTTTGGAGGCTGCAGTTTGTGATGCTGTTGAACTGTACAGTATATACAGAGGTGTTTCTGTTATTTAACCTGCCCTCACTGATATCAATAGGGTGGACAAAATAATAGAAGCTGCCACCTGAGTGTTTATTTCTACGCTCTGCTCTTGTGTTACAGAAAGAAGGTCCTGGACTTCTACCAGCGGGCCTGTCTGTCAGGTTACTGCTCAGCCTTTGCCTACAAACCCATGCAAGTGTCACTGTCGAGCCAACTGAATGGGAAGTGTGTAGAACTGGCCCCCGGTCCCAGCCTCTTCTCTGGAGTGGAGCTGCCCTCCACCACCCCCATCAAATACAACTCCTGTAGGAACAGCTGGAGCTCAGATGGTAAGAGTTAGTGATGGAGGGACGGATTAATTAAAGTAATGAAACAGTAATAACACAACACAGCTTGCATCCGCTTTGTTTACTTTTCTATGGAGGATGAGCTCCGCAGCAAGGTGAACACACACAGGCTCCAATAAACATTTGATAGTATCTAGTTTATGTTGGCTGAAGTCATCAAGGTATAGTTCTCTTTCATTTGGACAATAAATGGACTCCTTAATCTGATGTCTCTCTGTGTCTCTGCTGACAGCACATAGTTTTTTCCACATTCACCAAAATAAATGTGCATTTCCCAGCATGCAGCTGATTCTAGTCCACAAAAAAAAACATTTTGAGAGTATGTGTTTATGTGGCTCATTTTGTGTCTGTGCAGGTTTTTGCTGAGAAGATGGGTTTAGAGACGGGCTGGAACTGCCACATCTCTCTGACCCCAAACGGAGACAGTCCCTGTGATGGAGCTCCATCCAGCCCCAGTCACGGTTCCCTGCACGAAGACCTGAACCAAGGTACCAAACCTGTGTTTGCACAACCTGAGGATATTATTCATTTTATGACATTTACTGTTGGGGTGCACTTCATGACTGTCCTTCTGTCTGTAGGTGTGATGTGGACATCAATGTAGGTTGTCAAGGTTTCTGTGTTTATTCTTGCTGTTTAATTACACAGGCAGAGATTTATCATTTGAAGAGTAAACCCACATGATTTCTGGATCAGAACTCGTCAGATTATGACATTACCCTGTTCTATGGGGGGGTCACAGTTTGAATTACATTGTACCTGAGTATAACTTTGTGTTATATAACTGTTCATTTGAGTTTTACAGAGTATCTCTAACTTTGCCGACTGTCTTCATGTGTGATTCAGATTCTCGGGATGAAGCAGAAGGTCCTTTGCTGCCAGAGGAGGAAGCCCACTCTGACTTAGCCAGTTTCCAGCCCACAGACAGTGATGTGCCCAGCTTCCTGGAGGACTGTAACAGGGTAACAATACCTTTTATTAAAACCACTGAAGCTACAATGGAGAAATATCAGTATCTGTTTTTCTTGCAGCTGTATAATACAGACAGATTCCTCTGTCTTATGCTTTGGTAACCAGCAGGAAATTGTGCTTTGTTTTGAAATGATTTTACATTAGTCTGAATGATTTTCTCTCCCTGCCCTTTGTCAGGCCAAGCTACCTCGTGGGATCCACCAGGTCCGTCCTCATCTGAAGAACATTGATAATGTGCCTCTTTTGGTGCCACTCTTCACTGACTGCACCCCTGACAGTGAGTATTCTTTATGTGTTTTATAGAATGAGTCACTCTCCTTATGGGTAATTCCACCTCTTTTTTGGAACATTGTTTCATCTTACTTTTTTAAAGATGTCCTCTGACTCCATTGTCTTCCTCTGCCCCTCAAGGGTGAAACAGATTCTAATAAGGAAAAGCGATGATTAATAGTAGGGGTGTGCCATCTAAGTCACCTCACGATTCGATTGGATTACGATTCACAGTGCTACGATTCGATGATTCCTCAATTATCGATGCATCTTGATTAATCTTTTTTTTTTCCACATAGAATGTTTCTTTTCTCACAGTTACTTGTAAAATAATGTATATTTTTACATATCCATTAATTGAAGTAAAACATGTTTATCTCTCATTTTCTAACTCCTCTGATAAAAGAAGAAAAAAGCATTAGCTCGCACATGTAATGTTTGTTTCATTTATTGAAACAATAATAATAATACAAAAAATATATATTACGTGGCTGTACTGACATGATTCTGATTTGAATATTTTATTATTAACATGTACATGAGAAGAATATCTGTTAAGAAAAAAAAAATAGGCAAAGGAAATTGACAATATTTCCACTTCTATTACAATCTGATATCTTGATTTACATGTCCAGAAAGTAATCCTTTTAAATCTTATTGTATGTTCACGTCAGCCAGATTGTTTCTCATATGGATTTTGGACATTATGTTCTTACGTTTCCAGTCAACAGAGTGTTGACAGAATATGCAGCACTCGACGATAACCCCTCAGTACAGAGCCGAGCAGTTTGCGTCGAGTTTCGCAGTTTTTTTTCGCCGACGAACACAGAGCCAGACGCAGCCGCTTCGCCATGCTTACATTGTTTTGAAGGGGAGGACTTAGTCTGTGGAAGGGGCTTGTTGTGCCACCCAGATTTGCTTCCTCCGTGCAGTTTTCCCCAGACACACGTTCCTCTTCCACACGGAAAAAGCATTGCACTCAAATTATGTCAAATCCGCGATATTCCGCGTTAAAAATAGATTCTGTTTTAGTCGGCCAATTCTGCGATTCAGTGATCGCGGAAATCATAGGGCCCCATAATATGTCCGGGGGGCACGCGCTACTTTTTTTTCATTCCGACCGCTGCACTTTCCTTCCGTTATTAAAAGAATCGATTTTTGAACATTTATGAATCGATTCTGAATCGTCAAGTGTCGCGTCACGATTAATCTATGAATCAATGAATCGGGCACACCCCTAATTAATAACCAACGAGGCTTATTTCAAGGAAAGAATGAAAGATCTGAGTCACTGTCTGTGTCTTGGTGTTCTCTTCACAGCCATGTGTGAGATGATGAAGATCATGCAGGAGAACAGGGAGGTTACATGCTGTCTGGGAAGCTCCGCCAATTTCCGCAACAGCCGCCTGTTCCTACAGAGTGACATCAGGTATACACTCATTAATGAAGTACATCCTGTTTTTTCAGATTTGACAATGAATGTTAATGAGACGAGGGCTTGGTTGAAAATAGCTGATTTTCATTTTTATCACAATTAGAACCAGTAAATGTTGAGTTCTGAAGCAATATTTATGCTATTAAAAAAATGAAAACTCATAGTAATACTATCTAGCCATGCAGAGAGTTGTAGTCTTGTTTGTCAGGGTTCAGGGATACCTGTCACTGAGATTCCTACTTCCATCCCAAAACTTAAAGTGTTATTGTTCAGTACAAATGCAATTCCTTTCACCTCCATTGTACTAGATGGAGACAGATCCTCACTACTAGAGGTAAATGGGAAAATATTTTCTAGTTTGTGTGCACTGACCCTTTAACAGCTTGCCATAGTCCAGCAACATTATTTTGACTGATTATACAATAATTATGTAACAAACTACTTCTCATTCTCAGGATCATTTTGATTGGTCCACGTGATTTTTCATCGTCCTCTCTCTCTCCACAGCATCGCTCTGGACCCTCTGTACCCGTCTCAGTGTTCGTGGGAGACGTTTGGCTATGCCACCGGAGGAG
>JAFBJY010000270.1:0-24171 GCA_016801885.1 Toxotes chatareus
AGTGAAGGCCCGGAACATCAAATGCAAATAATAATTAGTATAAATATATATTTTATTTATATTTATAAAGTACCTCATAGTTGTATCAACATTTTAATTTTTAAAAATTAAACAAAGCACAATTAAAAAATATTTATTGTCTTTTAAGTTGTAAAGTATTTTGTGCATTAACTATACTTTGATAATAAAATTTTTTTTCTCTCTTTGGGGTTTAAAGGCTGATTTGAAAATAAAATAGAAAAAATAAAAAAACATCAAAATAAATAAAAAAGTATTAATTTTTAAAAAATAAAATACCAATTGGTTTTTTTTTTTTGTAAACTGTCTAAACAAATTTTTAATAAATGAATATAACACTTTTAACAATTGAACATTTACATTTTCTCTTTCTTCCTTCTTATATTTTTCCCCACTTTCTGTTGTTCAGTGAGAAAACTGAGCAAAAACTTTTTCCAGGACTTTAAATCTGGCGGGAATGGTGTCAAAAACCATTGTCTCCCCCCTGTCTCCGGCTCATTTGCAAAAAATGTTCTCCTTTTCCTTTTTCCCTTTCCCCCGGTTCTCCCCTCATCTCTCTCATCTTTTATTAGAGTCGTTTTCCCTAAAAATGATTGGCTGACAGCCACTTGACATCTTATCCGTCAATTGGTCTGTAAGCTCCTAAACAGATACCGTGAAGACTAGAAAAGCTGGCTGTTAAAATAAGCCCGGTCTGATGAACCCTCAATAATTTATTGTTTTGGGTCTGGGGCCCCATGGGCGGCCTGGGTCGGCCCCGGACCGGGTGCCCGCCTGTTAGTGACCTCGGTAGGGATTTTTCTTTTTATTTTCTCGACATGGCCATTGTGTCTTTCCTCCACCACAAGGATTTTGTAAGGCAAAGGTGGGTAATAAACCCAAAAATTTTCAGAGAACACTTGCTGTGGGCGGGTCGGAGGTGGGCATCAGAAGCCTCGGCAAAACCCTTTCGGGGCTCTCTGACATCACAAGCTCATACACATCAGTGCTAGAGACTTTGCAGGCTGAAATGCAGAAAGTGCCATGAAAAGACCCCCTTCAAGTGTTCCGCTTGGCCCGTGTTTTTTCCCTGGTGCTTTTTGAATGGTGGAGAATCCTGACTTATGAAACAGGAAATTATAAATAGTTTACGTAATAGTTTGTGTGTGTTCCATCACAAAAAGGGTGTTGTTTTTGGCCATACATTTTTCTGACTCATTTTTATAATGCATGTTTTAGTTTCAGTAAATAAAGCATTCAATGTTTTTTCTTCCATAACTTTATTTCAGTACTACTAATTGTGAATATGAATATTCATATTAATATGGAATATGATTCCTCTATGTCACCTTTATTAGAGCCCTCATTGAAGTATGTTTGTTTTGAAACATTCAGCAGTTATACACTTTTTTATCCTGGAGCCCAAGAGTTTTATTTTAAATTGGCCATTTTGGATAGCTCTTGAAACCCTGACTTTTCTCACTGAAAAACCTGAGCAAAACAGTTTTTGCCAATTATTAAAATTTTACAGGGAATGGGTAGGACTTCAGTCTCAGAAACATGTTATCATCTAATCCATTCCTACAAGCCCAGGTTATTAGAAAGATGATTTTACAAAAAAATTCGGCGAGAAAAACATTTTTTTCTGTTTAATTCTTAGAAAATCTGTTTAATATTCTTTTACTCAGTTACAATTACATCAGACTGCTGAAATAAAAAAATTAAAAGTTACCTTCTAAAGAGACCAAACTTTTAAATGTCCTCTAGGGCTCAAGAACAACTTTGCTTTTTAATTTGGGAATGTTTTGACAGGCGTTTTGAGCAAAGGCGGAGTGTTAAGAGGTTTAAATGTTTTAAGCATATGTTTATTAAACAGCTTTCAGAATTACCAACACGCAAAATTTTTTTTTATCAATAGACAACAGACATCTTAGTTTTAAATTCTAACAAAAAGTGCAGGAGTTCCAGGGTCACCCCGGCATCTCTTATAAGTAACTGAACATTTAAATAAATAAATGAATGGCTTCCTGAATTTTTTATAAAGTTAATAAAACCAAGCCTTTAGAAATAAAGTTGGCACAGAAAAATTGACTCAGATCAATTAGTAGTCCCAACTAAGCAGCACCAGATTGTGGTGCTGTAAATTATCCAAATTTTGTGCAATTTGTTTGTATTCTTCAATGTGTGCAGATCCATTTGTGTTCTACTCATCCTACATCTGATTCTCTGTCTGTCCCCTGCTACCTCTCACACATCTCCACTATGTCTCCCACCCACACACCTCTCTGTCTCTCATGTAACACATCCCTGCTCTGTTTCCCACACTAATCTCCATTGGAGTACAGCTTCTACTTATACCTAACATGTGGCTGTCTTGAGTAATTTATTTGACAGCACACTAAGCAAATGAAGGAGAGAGTGGCAAAGGACATGCAACAGTTACAGCTCAAATTTGGTCCTTCAACCTGGTCAATGGTCTCCTCATTGCTAAGGTGGCAAAGTGCTAAATTGAAAGACACAAACAGGATCATCCAAAAACAAAATAACAGCGAAAAGGATGGGTCAGACAAGCCCCTTGGTCTTATAACACATATAAAATTTACAATATAAAAAATGGATGCGCATTTGGTAAACGTCAGTCAGTTCGCTTTCTTGCAGAGTAACTCAAGCTTTTTGAATTCTGAAGCTTGAAGAACAGCCCATGGACTCAACCTCTGGTCTCTGGTGTTTTAGATGTACCTCTTTGTGTTTTTCCTTTCGAAAAGTAAAATTTAGATACTTAGAAGTTTTTGGGAAAAAAGACTTAAGAATGAAGAGAGTAAAAAGAGTAAAAGGTGTGAGGGACTCGGCCAGACTTGGACGCAGCATCAACTGGCCCTCAAACTACCTCTACGCCTGGCTTGAAAAATGCACATCAGTGCAAAAAGCAGGGATTGTTCAGCGTGCTCTCCAGTCAGACAGCTTCTTCTTGTTTCCTGCTAAATTGCAGAGACTTCACTGAAGACCGAAGTCTGTCTGTCTGCAATAAGGAGAGATTAAGAGTGGGAAGGCCACATGCTAGCGTTTGTTCAACTCATCATGTTTAATTTATTACAGCATGTGTGAAGCTTGTAGGAGATTTTATTATGCAAATGTTATATTTTAACAACATGTAATACTTGAGACCCCTGTCATTCAAAACTCAGTCATAAGCATTACTAATGATTAATGCTACTATAACTGAAAAAAATACAGGCTTACAATAGCAGTAGGAGAGACTATTGATCCCTGAGACACACACAGTTCATGTAGGCTTTGTGATGCAGTTCATAGCATGTCTTAAGTCCTGAAACAGCAACATCCTGCTCCTCTCCACAAGAAACTATCAAAAGAAAACTATCACAGAAACTATCACAGACACTATCACAGAAACTATCAAAGAAACTATCACAGAAACTACCACAGAAACTATCACAGAAACTACCATAGAAACTATCACAGAAACTATCATCACAGAAACTCTCTGAGAAACTCTCACAGAACTTCAGGACACACTTCATCTAACGTATGTACATGTTCTGCACCTTCTCCTATTCTGTCTGCGTAGGTGCCTGATCGCATTCCGGTGAATTGTCCGTCTATACTATATACACACATGCGTGCACACACATACACACATACACATACATACACACACACACACACACACTATTCTCTCTAGCCATCCCTAAACATGATTCCCTGTAATATACCTGAAGTGAGTTCATTACAGGTTTTACTCTCTACACTCAGACACACACATACTTCTACTATCACGGACTCATTTCCTATATCCATATTACCATCATCCTTGTTTCCAGTGATTGGCCAGACACGTCTGGAATGACTGCGAAGCGAGAACAGCAGCTACTCCTGTTTATATAACTTTGTTAACCGCACAGCAACGTTACTCGGGGTTGTTGGTTCTAGGAGCTGGGACGATGCCACACTTGCTCAGAGGAGTCTGCTGCCTGAATCTCTACCTTCGAAAACGTGTCTGGCTCCGAGCTTCTCCCTCGGCAAAAACGTTTTTTCCTTCCTGCCGTGTGTGAGCGCCGTGCATACATAGCTTTCACTGCTGATTGTGGCTGTTACCGTGCGGTCTTAGCCTCTGGTTTGCAACCAATCAGATGGTGCTGTGGAATTGGAACAATGCTGGAGACAGAATAGTGACTGAGGACCGGAAGGCGCAGCTGCATCAGAGCCAAAAAAAACCCAGTTTACAAATTAATCTCTGTCGAAAAAACAAATGCAGATGCTGATTTGCGTTCAGTAATCATTCTGTCTTCTAGTCCACAGTGAAACAGCAAAACAGGCAGCTCTCCACCTGGTCAATTTATTTTAAGTCTGAGCCCGAAAACTGGACTCAGAGACTTTGACTTGATAAAATAATAATAATGTTTGTATTAACACTCTTACAAACTCAGCCTTCCAGTTTTCCTCCTCCTGCTCTGTTCAGTTCAAATGGCGTCTGACTGACTGAGCACTTTCAGTTTCTAGGCCACTCTCCCCTCTCCCATTTACAGGAAGTCACGTTCCAGTCTATAGTCTGTGTGTGTGTGTGTGTGTGTGTGTGTGTGTGTGTGTGTGTGTGTGTGTAAGTGTTTTACAGGTTTAGAACTTTGCTTCTGGACCTGGATCTGTCTGTGGGACCATCTCAGCCCCTCTGACCTCAAAGCACATTTATTGTATTAAAAGGTTTTGTTTATAAGTGTCAAACTGAGATCTGCCATTATTATTTACTCATGACTTGCAGTGGAAGCAGCATGAAAACAATCAAATGTTCATTTCGGAAAGAATCTGCCTCAATATTCTCTATAAATCCATATGAGTCACAATGAAATCACAAAGTGTAATAATTATTGTGTTAACTGAACTACCAGAAATACAAAACCACTGCTGAGTTTGAAAGACAAAAGAGTCATAAAACAGAAAATGACAAATTCAAATGAAGTCTAAATGTAGGAAGTTTTCAGTTTTAATGGAAATGTTGGAGATGGAATCAAATATTTTTGTATGCACTTGATATAAAAAGTCTCACAATCTCCCTGTTAAAGTGCTGTTGTGGGTTTTGTGATGTAAAAATTAACCTAGGTTAAATCAGAGTTTTTCCACCTTTAATGACCTCCTTTAACCTGCAATAACCTAATTGAAAAACAAACTGAAATCTGACTTTATTACAGCAGTCTTGGGTATAGGAGTTCATCAGCATGGCATCTTGACTTTTGGAATATTATTCACTCTTCTTCTTGGTAAAAATGTTCCCATATCTGCTGGGACTGTGAGGCATCTCCTGTGCAGCCCTCTTTCAGATCACTTCACAGATTTTCAATTGGATTCCAGATCAGGGGCTCTGTCCTGGGGGCCATTCCAAAAACTTTTAATCTTCTTCTGCTGAAGTCATTCTTTTGTTGATTTGGATGTGTGTGCTTTGGTGGTTATAAGTAACGAAAGGTGAAGGCTCCTCTGCATCTTCAGCTCTCTAGCAGTAGTTTCTGAAGGTTTTGTGCCAACACTGAATGGATATTCAGAACTGTTAGTGAATACCCTCCACCTTGACTAAGGCAACAGATCCAGAAGAAACAGCCCCCAAAGCATGATGCTGCTACCACCATGTTTCACTGTGGTGTGGCATGGTGTTCTTTTAATGCATGTGCAGTGCTGTTTTTTGTGCCAAAACATGCCATTTTGGAATTTTATACAAAGTTCAATCTTGATGATTTCACATCAGACCAATAACATTTTCTCCCCACATGCTTTTGGGGGACTTTGTAGAGTGTGTTTTTGTGAAATTTAGTTTGTATGTGGATGTTTTTCTGGCAAGAAAAAGGCCTCCGTCTTCCCACTTTTGTCATGAGGCGTTCGCTGCCCCTGGGATTGTTCTCTTTTCTTTCTGTGTGTTTGTGTGGGGTGTGTTCTTCTGGGGTGTGGGTGTGTTCACAGGTGTGGATTCCAGGGCAGCTCCTCACTTTCAACCTGAGTGCACACACCTGTCGCGCGAAAATCTGGGCGTGATTTCACTCTACCTCAGACTATAAGAGCTCCTGGCCTTTCCTGTTGACCATCGCCAGACTGTTTCCGGTCATCTCCAGTGGTGATTTCTACCTCTGTGCTTACGCCATTAGATCTTCTTTTTGCTGATTACTTACCTTTTGTGTTTCCTTGCTCCAGACCATACCTAACCTGTGTCCTCTCCTCTGCTGCAGAATCCTCGGTCTATTCCCAGGCTCACTCACCCACCATTCTTGCTGACGCTTTTGCTGACTGCTTTTGAGTCCTGCCCCGATTCTCACAGGCTGAGCATAACAACCCTACCCCACAGCCCAAGCATGTGTGTCAGGTTCCGCTTCTAGAGCAAGGCAGTTTTTGGCCTGGAAATCCTGTGTGTTCTCGGTTTCACGAAGTTAATGTTTGAGCTCTCGGGGTTGTTCCACTGCTCCTCCTCCTCGTTTCCAGGTGTCTTGACTCCCCTCTCCTCGCAGTGCTCATGCAAGATGGATGGGAAGTGGAGATGAGCAGGACATTATTATGTGAGAGGACGATATCAAATCAGAGGGGAGACAGAACATTTGTACACCACGCAGACAATGTTGTGAGAAAACATCAGATTAGTTAAAAATGTTTTTATATGATAGTTTTCACGCACAATGGACATATTTGTAACTCCACGACAAAAAGGTTCATAAACAAAATTTCAATTGTGTTATTTTTTTTCATGCCTAAAGAGGGATAAAAAACACTGGAAAAAAATCACAACTGAGGTGTTCATAATTCATGCATGAAAGGGTTAAATATTACAAATGATTTTCAATTTACATAAAAGCATGTGAATGTTTTTGAACATTTAGCGAAGTTTTAAAGATAAACTTGAAAAATAGGCACCTTTCGCTTTAACACAAACCATAATGCTTTTAAAACAAAAAGTGGAAACCTAAGTTGACAATAGGAGAAAATCTCACAGATACAATCAACATAAGTAAACTGGAACATTTACAAACCCCTTTGGGCTGAAGTTCTTGTGTGATTAGACATCATGCCAACAAACGCATCTCACTGAACTGGAAAAACGCAGCATCAACTAAAAAAGGTTTTGACTTACACTGAAAACCTTGGAGGTGATCTAGAGTTTCCTGTAGTTTCCTCATGTCCTTGTAACAGCAATAGCTCCTCCCTTCCATGTCCAGCAATTGTACAGAAATATCTGAGTGCTTCTTTCTTCCTAAATCGCCAGAGCAAGTCCTGTCCCATCCAACTGTTTCTGCTCCCTGTTTTTTTTGACTTCTGGAACTTGTCTCTGGCTGTGTGTCCATACAGACCTGTGACATCAGGCCTTGTAGAGATATTGATACATCAAAAGGCATCAAAGGACAACACACACACACACACACACACATACTGGTACTTATATCTTTATTGAGGGTTGCTTGCTGGCATAATGCATTCCCTAAGCCCTAACCCTCTCTCTCTCTTAGCATCCTAAGACCTATGTCAGTACCCTGTGCCTCTGTCAAAGAATACAAAAAAACCCACTAGACCTGTTACACACATAAAGTCATGTTTGTGTGTAGTCGTGTATTCAATTCAATTTTATTTATATAAGCGCCTTCCACAATCTAAAATTGTGTCAAAGCGCTTTACAGAGCCTTAGAGTCCCATTTGAGAGCAAGCACTTAAGCAAACAGTGCCCAAGGGAAAACTCACACACAACAGGAAGGAAACCTTGAGCAGTATTCAATGTAGTCATCTATGAATGTGTATTAGATAAGTACTAAGTGAAAATGCACATCAGAAGAAATAAGTTCATTCAGTAGTGTTATTTATTTTTTATTGTCATCATGTACAGTGGACTAGCCTTATAAGCTCCTTCAGCTTCTCAGTTACACAGTTTACATTTCTGATTTGCCAACCAATCAGGTGGCTCCTATTACCCCTGTGATGGCAGAGTACTCATTTGGTAGCAGCACGAGCTAGTGGACTGGCCTGATTCCAGCGAGAAGAAAGCGACGCGCAACATCAGCATGAACCCAGAGCCAACGTCGGATGGCGTGAGCCTGAGCCCTCCGAACTCCGAATCAGACAGCCATCTTTTGACCGTATTTAAGCAGGTGACATAGGCAGGGGCATAAATCAGTATATCTACATTCTTCGTCAAAATTTGGGGTAGCAGCGCGGTACGTTAAAAGTGTGGCTTTGGAGATCAGAGGGTGGTGGGTTTAGATCACTACGGGGCGACACATTACATGGTAGGTCTCATATCCAACAATGATGAGACCCACTAAAGAGTCCAGAACCTGACACAGTGGTATAATAGGGTCAACCTAGCTCTGTGACAGTGTGGTACGGCAGCTGCACAGCACAGGACAGGAAGGACTGCACAACCCGGGCTTGTGGGGATTGTGGGCTGCCATCTACCAGATCTGGACTCAGTTTACACTGCCTTAGTCCAGAAAAGGGCCGGACGAATTGTGACAGATCCCACCCACCCAGGCAACAGACTGTTTGCTTTTATCAGGAAAGCGGTACAGGAACATTAGAACAAGCACAAACAGACTCAGGGACAGTTTCTTCCCCAGAGCTGTGAAAGCAATCCCCCCCCCCCAGCTCAGTGAAACACAAATATCCCATTCACTCATACATGCACCCTCAACCTCCAGCCACATACACTCACCCTCTCACATACACACACACACCAAAACCCACACCCACCCACACACACTCACACACCCCTGCTGACAACCAAACAGATCACCAGTTCTCAGCAGTAAGACAATCAAACACAGCATTCCGTAGACTGAGACTGGCACTAAGCTGCACTTTATTTACTTTATGTTTTATATTTTTCATAAGTGTTCTTTTTTTAAATGTTTGTGTTATTTAAATGTGTGCCTTTAAGCTGGGAATCCCTGCAAAATTTTGTTATGTTCTCATAATGACAATAAAGACTCTTGAAGAGTTAAATATCCTGTCCTCATGCACAGATCCTGCAGTTTTTCATATGTATTCAGTATTGTATTCACTCCAGTATTGGCCTGTCTCCATTGGCTGGCACTGGAGTTTAGAATGAAGCCATGAAATCTTAGTTATTACCTAACACAGTGAAACCACTAGGTACATTTGTGAATAGTTATCTCCGTTTGGAAGCAGCCTGACTTCCTCTGGTAAATAATAACAAATAAGAATCTTACATGGACTTATACAGTAAACAATCATCACAATCATTTAAAGAAGTTTCCATCAGATTATTCCTGAGATAATATGAAACATTTCCAAATCAGCACTTCAGAGCTTTGGCACCTTCTAGAGTCAGTTAGTGGAAAGAAGCTCAGGTGAAGAGCAATTTCATTGTTGACTCTCTTTAATATCACACTTTGTGAATTAGTTCCACCTCTTCTGCTCTCAGCTTTCTCTTACCCTGGACTTCATCTGTCAGCCAGTGATGATGTTATTGTGCAGCACATGCTTCATGGTTCACTTCTGTTTATCTGAACATCTCAGCTGCCATCCCTGGTGGGAAGTGAGTGCAAAGAGGTTGGAAACAATATAAGATGACATTTCTGGAAATCAGATTCAAAATAGATCAACTTTACTCAGTACCCTAAACAGGCCCTATTGGCCCCATTTCTCTGCTCCTCCTCTGTTTTAGGGGCCAGGAACCATGGTCAAGCCCTAAATATTACATGGACACTTTTCTTCATCACTACAGAAGTGTTTATTTTTTGTACAGAAGTGCATGTGTAAAGCTGGAAATACTGCACACACAGCTAATTTTAGCCTCTGGAATAAACTGTGTGAGTTAAAAATAACTCTGTTCCTGGAGTTGAATTTTTAACTCTGAAACAGAGTTAACGAACTCCTCTGATGTTAAAAATACTCATCCCTCACTGAGTGTAACTCTAAAATTTAGTTTATTTTGATATAAACTCTTCTCCAGTGTTGACACTAACACTCAAAATGTGTTTTATTTACATTTTTAGAGTTAAAATCTATTCATTATTATATATTATATTATTATATATTAGTTTTATGGAAAATGATACCAAACACCATCCTGTTGATTTTTTGCTTTTATTTCTGCAAATACATTTAAAAATTCAACACATGACACTTGAATTAATTGCTTGCCTTAAAACTGTAAAATTTAACCTTTTACAGGCAGCAAATAATGCCAATGAAAACATTTGTGAAGTTGTACAAAACACTGTAAACAACACATTACTGCATAATAAAATGTCTGCAGATGTATAAAAACTGAGCACATTTCTCTGTGGTGCATTGTGTAACTTGAGAGGTGAACGACTACTCACTTTACAGTTCAGGTATAAAACAGTAAGAGAACTCATTTCAATTCAGATTAGAAATCATTTTATGCAACTCTCTGATACAACATAACATTATGAATCACAACCATATGACATCTGAGCATCAAACCATTTGAAATATCTTAATCTCTCCCTTTCTAGAATCAGTTCACTCTGTGTAGTGTCACTCACTTGAAGCATGGAAGTGATCCATGAGGAAACAAGTTTCATGCTCAATCAAAACTAAAAAACACTCTGTGCAAAATGATTGATGTTATTTTGCTGAACAATCAAGTTCATGTTTTCATCAGTACCAGTGCACACAAAAGTCCAACACAATACTCAGCTCCACAGCATTTCACCCACTGTGTGACACAGGCGATGGCGTCAGAATCAAGGTGAAGAAGATGCTGTTATATCTTCAGAAAATCCAGTGTTTCAACTGAACACATTTTAACTGGACCAGACTCAACTGTTTTTTTAAGGACAGGCATTCCCAGTGATAGCTGCTTGATAACCTGCTTGATAAATTCCTCTAGAGAATTTTCAGTTGTATAAAGAACTACAGTATTTGGTTCACCACTCCCCAAAAGCTTAGCTGCTCTTAAGAAGCACATGTCTTTGTTGTGAATAGAACCTGAAGGAGCTGCTTCAGTATTTTGGAAATGAGATGAAGTATTTCATCAGTTACAGACTGAGAATTGTTTACTGTCTCTGTGTGTCGTTGTTGAAAAGGGATCTGGTTAGACACACTTGTGTTATCAATGGGCTGTGTATCTTAATGAGATGTCTCCTGAATCCACAATAACTAGAGAGACTTTTTACCTGGATACATGGCATGAATTCATTTGAGGTTCCTGAACAAAAGCAACACTGAAGCAAAGGATGAATTTCAGAGGAAACATCTCAACATTTTGGCTAAATAAGCTACTTATGGTTTGTTTAACAGCTTTGCTCTGAGCTCTTTCTACCCTGTATCAATATTGTACAGAGTTGTCTGTGCTTACAGGCTGGAGAAGGCGTCATCATACTTCACACGAAAACAAAAATGTGACTTGAACAGCTCATCAAAAGCGCAAAAGGATGTACATGACTGACTTGACAGAAGCTTTTTGTCAAGACAATATAAAAGGTGAAAACCTGGGTCTTTGAAGTTTCTGTGGCAAGAAGATATAGCTGATGGGTTCCTTCAGTGGTCAGGAGATGATCCTCAAGGCTTTGGGATGACTGAAACAAAGAGAAATATGTTTACAAAAATGTGTTTCTAAAACTCAGCAACATCTACAGTATTTGGAAGTTTTGACAAACCTTCTGAAATTTTACCAGATGATCGTTGCCTCTCGGCGGCTGATCTTTGTGGGCGCTTTCTTCCAGCTGGTTGTGGAGTGAGAAGATGAAGCAGCAGCAGAGAAAGCCATGTTGCTATCACTCTGGGGACAGAGTGAAAAGAAATGCTTTTACACTCATTATATATATATTAAGTAGTGTGTTTTGATATTACTCTGTACATTGTTCTAATGGTTTTTACTATGATCTTAAACATATACACATATAACAACTATTAATGGCCCAGTCATTATAAATCTGTGCTGCAGAGCAAAGCAATGTTCAGCCCCTCACACTGAATCTTAACTGCAGACTGATGGCCTATTTAGACTCAGAGATGCTTTTGAAAAATAAATCAATAAAACACAATAAACTGATGACTGCTTTGGACAACTCACATAACTGCATTACTATTCTGGTGATAACTGTACCTATACTTCTGTCAGCAGCGAGAGTGTCCAGATCCTTCATTCAGGGCAGCTTTCAGTTGTTGTTTTAAAGAGAGCGTCTCTTTCAGGTTCCTGCCTCCTTGATAACTTTATCTTTAAAACTGCTGTTCCATTTTCAAGGAACCTTGAAGCAACCTCTGCTCCAAACATCAGTGAGAAGTCTTGCAAATCTAAATAAAAGAAAAACAACATTTTCAAATGTTTAAAATAAACCAATATTTTACACTTAAAAAATATATTTAATACTAACCAGTCTCTTGACATCCAAAACAGAAACATGTCTAATGAAGCGGTCACTGTGGGAAGAATCTGCTGATGGTAGTAGAAGGTTTCTCTCATCCTCTGAATCACTAAGTCAGGATCAGTTGTGTGGTGAAGGAGATATGGCTTCCATGCATTCATCTCTGATTGGCTGATCATCATATGTTCTGGATGATGTGGGACCTCCTTTTTAGCTCCACTCTACTCTGGGATGAAGCGGTGCTTTTTGATTTCAGTTGCACAGTCTTCATATGCCACTCAAGAAAGGGTTTGGGGCCTTTGTTGCTTTTGAATATCATAGAAGTGTTCCTGAAAGAAAAAAGCTGTCTCAAGAACAAATACTGTATGTTGCTTATTTGCAAACAAGGGAGTTAAACCTACATATCACTTCTTTTTGGAGTATGGGTCTTTTTCAAAGATGGGGAAAGTGAAACAATCCTGAGGGCATGGAACTCTTTTTTGTTGCTTAACTGCAGCTCTACTGCAAGTGAGGAAAAATCTCTTACTATTTTTTAAAAATATTTTTATATACATATTTTTTTTCCTTCTGTTCCATGCATGTGAGTGCATAATAATATTAACTAGTAACCGTAGTGGTGGAAAATTTCAAACTTCCAGTCTGTTCATACCCTTTAATCACAGTCATCCCTGCTGGTTTTGAAGTAAGAATTTGCTCCCACATTCTCAAAAGAAAACATTATAAACGTATTTACAACTACACTTAGATCTATGTTGTAAGCAAATACATTCATCTAATACCTATTACATATTACTTGCATTTTTTTTAGCAATTATGTCTAATAAACAATGATTAAAAATCTAGTTGTATAAAAGTTGGAAGGACAATTACAATTTTGCACCTGTCTCTTTTTAAAGTGCTTGAGACTGACAGTGTATCTGTCAGACTTGGAGAGGAGGAGCCTTCACACCCTTGCTGCAGGACACTTAGATCTGAAGATCACACACACACAAGTATAAGGCAAATAAAATCTAAAGTCCAGTACATTAAAACTATATCACATACCTGGCTGGATATTACCTGTCTCAAGACAAAACATTACCATTACCTATAACTCTGCTTACCACAAGTAGTGAGGGTCATATATTCTGTCAGGTCTGAACGATCAGCCAGGTTCATAGATGCTTCAGTAGATGGGAGGTCTGAAATGCAGACAACACATACAGCTTAATATGAACTGATTAAATACTTTGTACTCTTTGGAATTTTTCATCATCCACTTCTGTGTCAAGATACAATCAGATAATATGATCTACCATCAAAACAGAGATCTTCTGATCAAAACATCCTCATCCACCTCTACTCCCTGTTGATTCTGTGACTTTCAGTATTGTAGTCTCTGGGATAAAAACGTCTGCTGGACTATACCATAACAACTCCATCATCTTTATTAATTTAATACTAAAAAATCTAAGAAGCAAAGCCTCTGAGTTTAATGTACTTTCTTCTTCCCTCCATGTTGTACTTTAATCAACATGTTGGTTTGATATAAAGGAAGAAAATGTCATATGTCTGAGAATAACATGTTCAAGTTAAAATTTCTCCCAACTACACACTGTTAAAATACGCTTTTCTCACCGCTGTTCAAAACAGCAAGGTTACAGTTTATAAGCTCAACTGTTAGCATGCTAGCCAAACTGACTTTTCAGCTGCGTCTGCGCCGCTGGAGCCGAAATTATTCTCTTAAAACACCGACATGCGTGTTGCATTGTTGTGCTATTTCATACCAGCGATTAAATGCTTCATGAATGCCAGGGGTAGGGTGATCAGATGTCCCGCTGTGCGGGAGTTTGTCATTTCCACAAATACAGACGCTGTCACATTGACGTCCCGATTGCCACAGACTCCAGTTTTGAAATGCGTGGTTTTATAATTGGCATTGATCAAATAGGGCGGGCGGGCTGTTTTGACAATGCGTCAATCAAAGGACGTTAGGTCGCGCCTGCGCTGAGCCACCAACAACAAACAATGCAAGTCAAGTCAATGGGCATGCGTTCAACATATGGAGTCAGCTGAAGTGCATTCATGTGTGGGCCCGCCTACCTGCAAGATGTGATAGAGCGCTGAAGACTTTTGATGGAGCAGATCAGAAATTTAAAGTACTTTTTTTATAAGTTCACCTTGATTACCAGTATCCCACGATTGTCCCTTGCAAACGTAGTCTTTGTCCCACATAAAATCACTCCTATCCAGGGACAGAGTTAAAACCAGATCCTGAACACCAGGGAATAAACTCCAAAATTCAACTATGCCTGGTGTACACCTTAACACAAACTGTAGTCAGAGTTATAAAATAAACTCCAGAAATGTAACTCTTTCACACTTTTTTGCCTGACTCCAGATTTTAGTACTTTGTGAATTTGCTGTGTTAGTACATGTAGTTGTGTACAGTTCAGCTGCTGATGTCCTTGGTGCTGAATTCACCAACCCAGCTGAATGGTCCTTAGTGCTTATTGTTGTAATTCATTTGGTATTTTTGAGAAGATTGAATATCATTAGTATGGGTTATGTTTTAAGTATAGTGTTAGGGCTTTCAGTTATGATGGTTAAGGTTAGGTTAGGGTTATCAGGGAATGATATTATGGCAACATGTGTCCTCACAATTATAGTAAGACAAGTGTGTGTGTGTGTGTGTGTGTTTGTCCTTTGATGCCTTTGATGTATCAACATTCTACAGTCTGATGTCACAGGCTGCAGTAAGTGGACACACAGCCAGAGACAAGTTCAGAAGTCAAACAGGAGCAGAAACAGTTGGACTGGACAGGACTTGCTCATGATTTAGGAAGAAAGAACCACTCAGATATTTCTGCACAATTATTGACAAGGAAGGGAGGAGCTACTGCTGTTACAAGGACAAGAGGAAACTACAGGAAAGTCCAGATCACCTCCAAGGGTTTCAGTAAGTCAAACCTTTTTAGTTGATGTCAGTGTTTCCAGTTCAGTGGGGATGTGTTTGTTGTATTGTTTATTTATGCTGATTGTATCTGTGAGTTTTTCTATTGTCAACTTAGGTTTCCATTTTTGGTTGAAAGCATTATGGTTTGTGTTAAAGGAAAGGTGCCTATTTTTTCAAGTTTGTCTTTTAAACTTCAAATGTTCAAAAACATTCACATGCTTTTATGTAAATTGAAATAATTTGTGGTTGTTGCTTTGGATCCTCCTAAATGATGGAGCATAAAATCCACAGTCCATGTCCTGTGTAAAAGGGACTTCCAAAGTTCAAAAGAAGCAAACATTAGGCTTCAGCAGTCTGACTTATATAGTTGAAACAGGCGTCCTCCAAGTCTTTTTTATCATTTATGTTGAAGATCAACCACCAGTGCTTTGCATGTGGAACAGTAGTTTGCCTGCAGTCAACAGTGATCCAGACTCTGCAGCCTGGGAGGTGGAAGTAACTGCAGAGACGAGAAAGCACAACACCATGAGAGAGAAGAAGCTAAGTTAGTAACATACATTAATGGGATATGAATGTGTACAGATGGAGAGGGAGAGGAGGAGAGGAAATCAGTGCATCATGGGAAGTCTTCCAGCAGTGTAGACCTATAGCAGCATAACTAGTGGCTCATTCAGGAAAGCCTACTCAGCTCTGACTATAAGGTTCATCAAAAGGAAAGTTTTAAGCCTCCTCTTAAACATGGAGAGGGCGTCTGCTCTCAAGACCCAAACTAGTAGATGGTTCCACAGCAGAGGAGCCTGATATCTGAGGGCTCTGCCTCCCATTCTCTCTATTGGAGACTTTAGGAACCACAAGTAAACCTGCATTCTGGGGAACACAATGTTCCAGGGTAGTAGGGGATGGCTGCACTGCTGCTGTGACCCGGCCATTGCCAACTCTTAACATTCTCCTCTCCTTAGCTGTGTCTTCAGTAGCTAAACTTGTGTATCTATGCTGAAGATTAGAGAGAAAGCTCTGTTCTAAAAACGCTCTCTGTTTTCAGCTCTCAGGACTTTTTGCAGCTTCTACCTCAGTCTCTAACAGTTTGGAGTTTAGTCTCACCCTGTGCTCTTGTTTGTACTTTGGGATACTGATAATGCAAAACCAAACTTTTCCGCGCTTAACTGGGAAAAAAGTTGTAGGAATATTGATTGTAGTTATCAGTGAGCTGGCAGTGCTTAGTAGAAGTCAGATCAACAACCTCATTTCAATTCATATCATGACTTGATGTGACCACAACCAACACAATGGAAAATCCTATTTGAATGGGGTTTGTATTACACTTTGTGTTTTACTTTCCAGGTCCTTCAGCTTCACATTTTAATATGAGGACTTCAAAATCACAATGTTTAATCTAAAGAACACTGAAATATCACATTCAGTGTGCAGCTCACACTGTTGGTGGTTTGGGGTCTTCAGACTCCCCTGAAAGCTGACATACAGATATTAGTTCAAGAAGGTAGTATTTTATTTTTGATGAAAACACATCCAGGTATCACTGTCCCTGTATAGTGTGCTGACTTTCTGAAATGTACCTCGGACATGTTTTAAGACTCAGGAAGATTGTGCTTTCCAGTTTGCAGCCTCTAAACTTGGAATAATCTCCTGTGCAAGTCTGAGGTGTGTGGACTCTGTGGACTCTTTCACAAAGCAGATACAAATCCATCTGTTCAGACAGGTTTTTTAGGTAACGTGAGTATTTTATGTTTTACACTTGTGTTCTATATCTGCTCTCTCTTGAATTTCACCTGGTTTTTTCTAATTGTTTTATTTGTTTCTCTCTCTTTGGCTGAAGCAATTTGTGACTAGATTAGAGCTCTTTGTGGAGGCAGAGTGATGAGTCTGGGAGTCTGTGGTTTGGCTGCAGCTCATGTGATTGTGTTTTAACTGAAGATATTATCAGAAAATGAGTTAACATCCACATTAGTTTAACAGCAGAAGTTGTGAAAGAAGTCTCTTATCAAGCTTCACATTGTAAAGTGGGTTAAAACACTCACACAACATTAATCCTGATGAGATTTCTACATTTAAAAGTCACTTTTCTCCTTCAGCTGTTTGATAAGCAAATCTGTACATTTGACAATGTCCTTTCAGCAATGTTTTTTCCTCAGCTAGAGAGATTGGACATGTGTATAGGAACTTGTTTGTCTCTTGATGAAAATACACATTTGATGTATTGGAATGAAGGTTCCTCAACAGAATGTGGTGGATTTATTGTAGTGGACAAAGAGGAGGGCTGTCAGCCCAGTTCTCTGTCACAGTCAAGAGTCTCTGTCTGCTGGAGAAAGCAGTGCAGTGGATTAGACTGTGCTGTGCAGCAGAGTGTGTTTCTATGACACACTGTTTGTGGCGGAGACTGAGTCCTTTGGAAAAAGGCAGATATCTTTGTCCGCATGGCTCTTTATTTTCAGTATCCTGGTAGTGAGATGTTTCTTCAGGGATTTGTAATCTCTGGTTATTAGTCAGTCACTTAGGTTTATAGCCAGTTTGTCACTCTTCCAGTTTAATCAACACAGCTTTATCCACCTGCACACGTCAAACATTATTCATACACAGGAGTATTAACACTACTTGTGAACTGACAACATGGTGTGGAGAGAAGAAGTGGTGTTAATACACACTGGAGGCTGAGGGTGTGGCTGATAGGGTGATTGCAGACAGGAGAGCAGGAGCTCTGGAGGAGTACCCAGCAAGTCAAACCCAAGCACCCAGGCCTACACACACACAGACAAGAACACAGACCAATAGGGACAAACCAGAAGCACTAGGGGAGGTTCTCCCAGAACATTTGAGGAAGGGAAGGAGAGACTGCTCTGCTCCTTAAATATGTGGACTTTGTACCACGCCTCCACTCAAAAAGATGGTGAAGAGAGAAGTTTCAGTGCTGTATTTTTTCATCCTATTGTTATGATAAAGCAAATAAATTTCAAATAGATAATTAACCTAATGTAGAATCTGAATTATTTTCAATCTATACTGACCTTGATTAATAAAATGGTGATTTTGTATATTTAAAATTAAAAACACAACAGTGAAGTCTGCAAAAGCAGATAAGGTCTCGGAGAATACTCTCCTGTAGCTCACTGTATGTCACTCGCCCTGAGCAGGTGTTTCATCTGCTGCTTCCTCTTCACATCCACTGGCTTGAAGCTCAGCAGCTTTGTTTTAATGTCAGTGCAATTGAATCCCCTTCATTTAACAAGTGGAGAGTTTGTCAGGTAGCTACACACTGAACCAGACATAAAGAAGTCTAGTTTACTGAGCCCTGTTCATGGTCAGAAATCTGATTTCCAGCTCTGGCGACCTCCAAGTATGTGTAATGTGTTTCTTTGGTGAATTACCATAGAAATAACTGCACACTGCTTTATTAAGACTTTATTTAAGAGGCCAGAACAGAGAGAGAGAAGAGTGTGTGAGAAAACAACTCGCATACTTTTGGGAAGTGTCACTAAAATCTATCATTTCTTATCTAAATGGATGAATACTTTTCTTGTTATTTTTTTCTGTTAAAGGATTTATGTCATTGTGTAGTTGTTGATTTAAAGTGCAGGTACTTCACTTGCTTGGAAATTAAATTAAATTCTCGATTCAATGTTGTTACAACAGCATAACATTGGATCAAAGGTAATTTGATTTAATTTAATTTCTTTTAACACTCGCAAACCAGAAAAAAAAAGTCCATTTAATGACAAAGTTAAACAGATCTCAATAATGTGATCTGAATTCATTATTAATATATAAAACACAAAATATTCAGGACACATCTAAATCATCAGTGGTGGTGCTTGAAGTTGGTTTGAATCTTTTATAATTAGATAAATGGAGATCACCTGTCAAAAGCTATGGGCTTTCAGGTGAAGATTATATAAACACACCTGCATCTGGAGGATCCAGCTTTTGGTGAGTGAGCAGAGAAACTCTCCACCATGAAGACAGAACAACGCTCGAGTGTCTCTGGGAAAATAAGATTGAAAAGCAGAAATCAGTGGCTTGACAGCAGAGAATTTCAGAATCACTGAACTTCCCTTGAAGAACAGTTAAACTAATCACTATGAAATGGAAAAGTGTGTGACATAATTGAATTGATGTCTGTCTGTATGGAGCAGGCTGTTCTAAAACCGATATGTCAGAGAGAAGAAAAAAACGAGCAGCTCCAAAAGTTTCACACCATCTTTGTGCTTTCACACTCTGATATTAGCTTTGGTTTCTCTCTCTGTCTCGCCCCTTTTAACAACCCCTCCTGCAGCAGGAGTCACATTGAATTTGTCACATCTGATGACCCTTCACTTGTTCATAGAGAGCAGAAAAAAAATGGGGATACCGTGGTTCAGCGCTGAGCCTCCGATAAACTAAAAGCGTTGCATTCAGGTATAAAGTGAGCCCAATCATCATCATCATCATTTGGAGGTTAAAGCATTATGATGGGGTTTTAAAATGTAGTGATAATTATAAAAGAATACATTTATTTCTTGAGATGCTGGCCCTCAAAGAAAAAGAGAAAACAGAGGTTGAATGAGGTTTTGGCATTAAATATCTGAATCTCTCCTTGACACGAGCAGCAGCAGCTCCTGACATATGGAGGAGAGATAATCTCAAGGCAGAGAGTTTTATTGATTAAAGGGAGATAAAAATGTGAACAGGTGCATTAACCAGAGGATCTCAGTCTTTCTGTGTATCAGATCATCTATGCGTGATTCCGATACAGACATAAACATCCAACATGGAGGATGAAAAGATTTACAATATACTTCCACACAACTATAAATGTTTTGAAACATTATCAATTTCTTTGAGATTTATATTGTCAATAACTTTAAAAGACTTAAAGACTTGTACATAAAAATAGAAAAAAAAATAAAAATAAATTTAGCTTCAATGACACAGTGGTGCTATGTTTACACAATTAGCTAATGTTATGACTGATTTTATATTTATATTTATTACATTTATATGTATTACAAATGCTTTGTTGTGGAATTACATGAATTAACACACTAATTTTGGGAACACTGATGCTCCAAAATGTGAGCTCCTCTCAGAATTCTGGCTGTCAAATGGTTTCTAACTGTTGTAAAGTTACAGAAAATCCAACGAGAAAATAATCAATTGCTTCAATATAAAGTAGTGCTTGTTTACATGATGTGCTCATGTTCCAACATTTACTGATGCTCTGTTTATATGAATTACCAATGTTAGAGCCCTTACTGTTGCTCCGTTTACCTTGAGTTACCACAGTGTTGTGACATATACTGATGCTCTGTTTACATGAATTATGCTTGTACTGAGCTCCATAATACAAGCTCCCAGTATTCAGGCACATATCGCATTATTTCATATTGCAAGCTCAGTATTCAGGCACATGTCACTGTTTTCTACATAATGCAAGCTCCCAGTATTCAGGTGAATAACATTGATGCTCCATAATGTGACTCTCAGAATTCTGGCTGTCAGTAGTAATGGTCTTCATAGTTAATGGCTTTTGAATTTTTCTTGATGGTTTGTTATTTTGTTATACACAAAATATTTTACCACTTTTCAGTCTCTTCCATTGTCCCATAGAACAAGGATTTTTCCATGTCAAGCATCTTAAGACAATCTACCATTCCAGGAATCTTCATTTTTAAGTCCAGGAGTCCTTTGGAAATAGTGTTCAATTATTTTTCTCCCCTTGATGAGATATTATGGATCTCCCTATAAATGCATGAAGAAATTCATTTAGTGAAGAAGAATTGTTGTTGAATATAGAAAATCACGCCATCAATTCTTATGAATACTAAATATCAAAGGTGACAATATTTGAGTCGGTGGAATCACATATTACCCTTTTGCCTGAAGTGTAATAATGATTTTTATGTCCACAGTTGCCTTGCTTTCTGCTCGGAAGTCCCTTCTTCAGGATCATCATCAGTATCTTCTTTTCTTCCTTCCTTCTTAGGGATCCTCTGAGTTTCCTGAAATCACATAGATGGCAATATAATTAAGAGTGACAGATTTTTTATTCTGTTGATTATGCGATGTAATGGACAATGTAGTGGAAAAATGCTTACCTTTTTAGGATGGGCCAGATAGATAGAGTGATGAAATGAATGGATATAGATAGATGAATAGGAACTTGCACACAAGTACAAGCGAAATTTAGATTAAGAGGAGTATAGCCTCAGACGCAGCAAAATGTTTACCACGCTTTCCTGAAAGTTAATTTGCAAGTTGCAATACATACATTTGACAGTCAGTCACATCATACATTATGACCTTTATTTTTATTACTGCATTGGTAACATACTGGAATTTTTCATGGACACATAGGGAGGGGGAGGGGGGGTTACAAAGATAGGGTCGCGGAGGCGGAGCGGTGATAGGTGGGTAGGGAGGAGTGTGTGTCCATCGTCATGAAATCTTCTTGATTTGCTCCTAGACTGCGGGATATTTTACAGATTAGATTCATCAGTTGTCCTTGAAGGAGATACGAGCTACATGGGAATTTGATAGACTGTGCAGGCTATTCTTCCTAGGCAGGGAGGGGGGGACAGAAACAATACAGCCAATATGCAAAAATACAATTTATGTCGATCGGCGTTGAATTTATCTAGATCAGTAGTCAATCGGACTGGTATGTCGGTGCTCATCATCCCTGCAGATGCATTGGAGCCAGCTTCGACATCTTCCCTCAAACAGACAGTCCCTTCCTGCACTGATCTCAACAGGTGTTTGGACTGGTCTTCCTGATGTTATCACTCATCATCTCTGTTCTTCCTCAGATCGGGCTGAGATGTTACCATGATCAGTCCTTCGATTCGAGCCGTTACCTGATGTAACTCCGTCAGCCAGTATCCAAGGAACTGAGGTGTTGTTTTATCTCCATGTAAGAAGTGGTGCCAATCTGCCAGCAGCGGTTTTCCAATTCTCCGATGAATCAGGGCACAATACCCAGGCCAATCAGTAGTATCCCTACTTATTGTCGTTCATTAAATAAATAGATCCCTCCACGTCTTCCAGGGACAAAGCGCTTCCAGTGAGCTGTACCAGGCGCCAGGAATCCCCAAGCATCTCGGACACTTACCCGCGGCGAATGTTCGTCCTCAGGGCAGAGGTGGTTCTCTCGGTGATTCTTTTCTTTTGTGGGAAAATTCTTGTCCAATCGCACCGAGTGACCAATTAAATTAGCTCCACTTCAAAAAATCTATCCCAAGTATGAGTAGGGGTGCTTTAGGAAAAAAAAATCACAAAGAGGCGAGGCGAGAGGAAACAAAAAAGCAAGCCAAGAGACAGTAGGAGAATCAGAAACATGTCTGCACTCCTCAGAAGCAGAGAAGAAGTAGAAGTTACCTTTTTGACTCATGGCATTATCTAAAATCCAAGATTAACTCATCTTCAGCTGCAAATAAAATGTAATGTTAAATAAATTTTACAAATTAAAGTCTTTTTCACCCCTAAATACAAAAAAAGCAATGTAAATGACAAAATACAAGAAAATTTTAGAATCTTTTCCTTACACATTGATGGCCCCGGTGTGATGGTCATCCAAGGACTTTCTTCCTTTGTATTTGCTTCATTCCCTTGCAGGGCAAAAGAGAATTCTACTGATCTTTTGGCCATTTGGAGAGTTTCTTCTGGTAGTCTGTAAAACTCCCTATGCACCCTGGGGGACATCGTGTCCCTGAAAGAAGCTTTAACTGGTCTAGCTCATGGGTCTGAAGGTTGAGTAGCTGTGAAACAGTGGCTATGTGCTCTCAGTCAGCTTAGTGGAAGTTATATTTTCTGGGCTTTTTAGCTCCACAGCCTTCTGCATTATCGTTTGAGGCTGTCACATCCACAGATGTTTTCCTGTGATCCAAAGTAAGGTCTGGCAGGCATATATATGGATTGCCATTTGGGGAAAGCCCACTTGTCCCTTGTTTTGATGAGAAGATCCATTTGACTTGTTGGACATTTGCTTCTAAAAGTCAATAAGACTGGTACCCTCTTGTATTCCTTTTTCCCCTGTATTTCCACCCTGATGAGATTCTCTTCAGTTTTTTTTTCATAAATGGTGACATGCTCTCAGAATCTCTTCTTGTAAAATGAAAATGTATTCTTGAGATTCAGCAAACTACCTGCCATCTACTTGCAAACCCCATTGATTAAAGTGAGCGGGACAAAGGTGCAAATGATGCTGTCTAACACCTTGATAAAGTAAAAAAAATGTCACGTAATGAAACAACACAGGAAAACATCATTTAGCTTCATTAGCATGAATCAGACAGCAACCTAACAGGACTATCTCTCCTATGCCAGCTACATTCAATACATCATCATTGAAATACTGATCCAAATCTTCCTGACCAATGTCCCACAGGCATAAGAACAAGTATCCTGGAACATACAGTGCTGCTGTCTATCATGGAGAAGCTCATCCTGACCATCTTCAACAACATTATCACAATTGTGCCTTACCACTGGAACCTCTGCTATCTTTCCTCCCTACAAAATGAATAAACCCATGCATCATTAAATTCACAACATCTTTATAATGAATGTTATTCGCCTTTCAAATACTGCAACGCTTACTCTAACATGCATAGTATCCAACAAACTGATACTGCCTATAGTGGCCTTGTATGTCAGTTTGGTGTATTTTAATTTAACTCGCAACAAAGACCCTTACATGTTAGAGCAGTCTGGCAGGCAGATTGGTGTGGCTACATATGTTGGCAGGACACTGGTAACACTGGTCCATATACTCCATTTTGCTCACCTTTAGGCAATGCCACCATCTTCATAAAAAGGAATATGTAATGCAACCAAATGTTGCTCTAAACTATTCAAACCGTTCGTAAGGAATAGGGGAAATCATAATATGAATTTCAAAGATGGAAATGCGAAATTTAT
>JAFBJY010000271.1:0-20422 GCA_016801885.1 Toxotes chatareus
GAGCTGAAATGACAGGTTTGCATCAAATGTGCTGCCGGGCGAGAAATAAGACTTTTTCCAGCATGGAAACACTATTTTACATTAGAAGAAGCATTTTGCAGAGTTTTCCCGTGTGTTTCTGTCATCTGCAGTACCTGGCACTTTCAGGGCAAACGTTGTGAAAAACAGTCTCATATTGGCAGGAACGGTCAAATTTTACCGTTTGAGCTGAAATGACAGGTTTGCATCAAATGTGCTGCCGGCGTAGAAATAAGACTTTTTCCAGCATGGAAACACTATTTTACATTAGAAGAAGCATTTTGCAGAGTTTTCCGTGTGTTTCTGTCATCTGCAGTACCTGGCACTTTCAGGGCAAACGTTGTGAAAAACAGTCTCATATTGGCAGGAACGGTCAAATTTTACCGTTTGAGCTGAAATGACAGGTTTGCATCAAATGTGCTGCGGGCGTAGAAATAAGACTTTTTCCAGCATGGAAACACTATTTTACATTAGAAGAAGCATTTTGCAGAGTTTTCCCGTGTGTTTCTGTCATCTGCAGTACCTGGCACTTTCAGGGCAAACGTTGTGAAAAACAGTCTCATATTGGCAGGAACGGTCAAATTTTACCGTTTGAGCTGAAATGACAGGTTTGCATCAAATGTGCTGCCGGGCGTAGAAATAAGACTTTTTCCAGCATGGAAACACTATTTTACATTAGAAGAAGCATTTTGCAGAGTTTTCCGTGTGTGTTTCTGTCATCTGCAGTACCTGGCACTTTCAGGGCAAACGTTGTGAAAAACAGTCTCAGATTGGCAGGAACGGTCAAATTTTACCGTTTGAGCTGAAATGACAGGTTTGCATCAAATGTGCCGGCGCGAGAAATAAGACTTTTTCCAGCATGGAAACACTATTTTACATTAGAAGAAGCATTTTGCAGAGTTTTTTTGCAGAGTTTTTCTGTCATCTGTCATCTGCAGTACCTGGCACTTTCAGGGCAAACGTTGTGAAAAACAGTCTCATATTGGCAGGAACGGTCAAATTTTACCGTTTGAGCTGAAATGACAGGTTTGCATCAAATGTGCTGCTGGCGTAGAAATAAGACTTTTTCCAGCATGGAAACACTATTTTACATTAGAAGAAGCATTTTGCAGAGTTTTTCCGTGTGTTTCTGTCATCTGCAGTACCTGGCAACAGTTTCAGGGCAAACGTTAGAAAAACAGTCTCAGATTGGCAGGAACGGTCAAATTTTACCGTTTGAGCTGAAATGACAGGTTTGCATCAAATGTGTTGTGAAAAATAGAAATAAGACTTTTTCCAGCATGGAAACACTATTTTACATTAGAAGAAGCATTTTGCAGAGTTTTCCCGTGTGTTTCTGTCATCTGCAGTACCTGGCACTTTCAGGGCAAACGTTGTGAAAAACAGTCTCATATTGGCAGGAACGGTCAAATTTTACCGTTTGAGCTGAAATGACAGGTTTGCATCAAATGTGCTGCCGGCGTAGAAATAAGACTTTTTCCAGCATGGAAACACTATTTTACATTAGAAGAAGCATTTTGCAGAGTTTCCAGCATGGAAACACTATTTTACATTAGAAGAAGCATTTTGCAGAGTTTTGTTTTTGTCATCTGCAGTACCTGGCACTTTCAGGGCAAACGTTGTGAAAAACAGTCTCAGATTGGCAGGAACGGTCAAATTTTACCGTTTGAGCTGAAATGACAGGTTTGCATCAAATGTGCTGTCGGGCGTAGAAATAAGACTTTTTCCAGCATGGAAACACTATTTTACATTAGAAGAAGCATTTTGCAGAGTTTTCCGTGTGTTTCTGTCATCTGCAGTACCTGGCACTTTCAGGGCAAACGTTGTGAAAAACAGTCTCAGATTGGCAGGAACGGTCAAATTTTACCGTTTGAGCTGAAATGACAGGTTTGCATCAAATGTGCTGCTGGCGTAGAAATAAGACTTTTTCCAGCATGGAAACACTATTTTACATTAGAAGAAGCATTTTGCAGAGTTTTCCCGTGTGTTTCTGTCATCTGCAGTACCTGGCACTTTCAGGGCAAACGTTGTGAAAAACAGTCTCAGTATTGGCAGGAACGGTCAAATTTTACCGTTTGAGCTGAAATGACAGGTTTGCATCAAATGTGCTGCCGGCGCAGCTGAAAATGACAAATTTTTTTTCATCAGTGTGCCGGCGTAGAAATAAGACTTTTTCCAGCATGGAAACACTATTTTACATTAGAAGAAGCATTTTGCAGAGTTTTCCGTGTGTTTCTGTCATCTGCAGTACCTGGCACTTTCAGGGCAAACGTTGTGAAAAAACAGTCTCAGGTATTGGCAGGAACGGTCAAATTTTACCGTTTGAGCTGAAATGACAGGTTTGCATCAAATGTGCTCAAATGGCGAGAAATAAGACTTTTTCCAGCATGGAAACACTATTTTACATTAGAAGAAGCATTTTGCAGAGTTTTCCGTGTGTTTCTGTCATCTGCAGTACCTGGCACTTTCAGGGCAAACGTTGTGAAAAACAGTCTCATATTGGCAGGAACGGTCAAAAATTTTACCGTTTGAGCTGAAATGACAGGTTTGCATCAAATGTGCTGTCGGCGTCAAAATAAGAGAAATAAGACTTTTTCCAGCATGGAAACACTATTTTACATTAGAAGAAGCATTTTGCAGAGTTTTCAAGTATGTTTCTGTGATTTGTACTGTGTGGCATTTTCAGGGCACACGCTGTGTCCCAGAAGCAGCTTGGAATGGCTGGAAGTTTTGCAAAACGGCAAGTTTCAAAAGTTAGTGCTGAAAAATGAACGGTGTGTCTCAGAAAAATATGCTGCTGGCGTCAAAATAAGACTGTTTCCAGCATGGAAACACTGTTTTTACATTTTAGAAGAAGCATTTTGCAGAGTTTTCCGTGTGTTTTTTTCATCTGCAGTAACTGGCACTTTCAGGGCAAACGTTGTGAAAAACAGTCTCATATGGCCAGGAACGGTCAAATTTTACCGTTTGAGCTGAAATTTAGCTGTTCCAGCTAGTTCCAGGTGGTGTTTTTACCAGCATGTGCCCTGAAAATGCCACATCCTACAAATCACAGAAACACACTGGAAAACTCTGCAAAATACTTCTTCTAGTTGACAACACTTTTTCCATGCTGGAAAAAGTCTTATTTTGACGCCAGCAGCATATTTTAGACACACCGCTCATTTCAGCACTAACTGACTGAAACTTGCCGCTTTAAGTGTTTACAGAAATTTCTGTGTTCAGACAGACACAGCGTGTGCCCTGAAAATGCCACACAGTACAAATCAAAGAAACATACTTGAAAACTCTGCTGCGAAATGCTTCTTCTAATGTAAAATAGTGTTTCCATGCTGGAAAAAGTCTTATTTTGACGCCAGCAGCACATTTGATACAAAGCTGTCATTTCAGCTCAAACGGTAAAAAGCTGTCATTTCAGCTCAAACGGTAAAATTTGACCAAAATGCTTCCTGGCCATACGAGACTGTTTTTCACAACGTTTGCCCTGAAAGTGTCATTTCAGTGACTGCACGAGACTGTTTTTCACAACGTTTGCCCTGAAAGTGCCAGGTACTGCAGATGAAAGAAACACACGGAAAAACTCAGCAAAATGCAGCGTCTGCCCTGAATATTTCACATACTGGGGATCACACAAACATACGGGAAAATTCTGCAAAATGCTTCCTCTAATTGAAAATACTGTTTCCATGCTGAAAAACTCTAATTTTGACAGCAGCAGCAACAGGACTGGACTGGGACAAAAACGGCCCTGGTTAGACCGGCCCTCATAATTAGCGGTGCACAACAGACTAATTTATGTATGCGTTCCCGAAGCAATGTATTTTACTATTGTTACGTCTTGGCCCAGAGGAAACCATGTCGCAACATTTAAAGGAAAAATCCCAGCCCAAAAACCACCAGCAAACTCGCAGTAACTACACATTCAATGGTTTATTTAAAATGCTTGCGCACAAGGTCAGGTGCATGTTGGCTGACAGTCCACCTGGAAGTGGAGAGAGGAGAGCCCCAGTAAATGACAGCTTCAGATATTTGGAATAGATTTCAGAAATATTATAACACTCTCTCTCTCTCTCCTCAACTGCTACCTCAAAAGCCTGGCTTGACTAGACAGGAAGAGAGGGACAGATTATTACAATTTATTAAGTGATAAATAGAAAACCTAAAAGAAACAAATTAAAAATACATTTGGAACTACCTGGAAAAACTGTGCAACTATCTAAACCATCAAAACATGTAGTATCTTTAGGTTACATTTTTATTTTTTGATAAGAATCTGAAAAATCTTATACTAACTGCATTGATACTGTAAAAAAAAAAAACACACACACACACACACGGAACGAAAACAAAACACAATTTAAGGCAACTGCTGCGACAGGAAATAAGAACATTATTCATTGCTCTCCATTCTCATGTAATTCTACACGTTTCACGTAGGTCACCTGATTTATTTCAGAACGGCGAATTTCGCCGAAAGGTGAGCGAGTTTCATGCCTGTCCATCACCTAAAAGTCCCGGTATTATCTTAACATTACTACCTGCTTACCCGCTGCGCCTGTGCTACACTTCCCTGGTCACTCTGTCCCTCGGGTTCCTGTCAACAGCCTCTGGTTGCTCCTCTCCCTGGAGGCTACAGCAGCCCCTCCAGAGATTATGTCTTTTATTTTAGTACATTTTGCAGCTTCTATAGCGAGATTATTTTTAATCTTTTAGCCCGCAACCTCTCCGCACCTCCTTTCTTCCGCTTCTCCATGTTTCCACGCTCAACACTAAACTGGCCGGGATCAGTGCAGAGAAAGGGGGGGGCCGCCTCGTAAACTACTATATCCTGATTGGTTTAGTCCACTGTCTATATTGAAGATATATTGCCACACCCTCTAAACCCGGTCTCTAAGTCTAAAAAACAAAAACAAAAACAAAACAAAAAACAAACAAACAGCATCGGCCCGAGGACTGTCGGCCCACCGGAAAATGCCCGGTATGCCAGATTACCAGTCCAGGCCTGAGCAGCAAATTTCACACTCACCTTTCGTTGCAGCTCTAACGATCCCGTTCTAGCGTTTTCTACACATGTGGACATCATTTTCACCAAGCCTTCCTTGAAAAAATACCACATTGCAGTTAAAGGAAACACAGAGGAAAACTCACTTTCGTTGTCGGCTATGGCTACCGCTACATCTGGACAAAAAAAGGAGGCTAGTGAAAAAAAAAAGAAAAGCAGTGCTCATACTTCGTTATGATTGGTTGGTCACGTTCAAAGGAAGAGCGACGTTAGCTGCCTGGAGAAAAAAACAAAAGTAGCTGGTACACCTGGACTAAAAAAGCGAGGTTAGTGAAAAAAAAAAAAACAGCACTTCTCATACTTCGCCATGATTGGTTGGTCACGTTCAAAGGATGCGCGAAGCCCAAAAAAAAAAAAAAAAAAAAAAAAAACTTCTCATGCATCTGTGCGCAGGCATAGAGCTGCAATTAATAGAATGTGCATTATAGATGATAATACGATCTCTCTCCTCTGGCAGATCCTCAACATTTTTTAATCCTTCACGATCTGTATCCTTCACTGTAACAAATTTCTGTAATTTCCTCAAGAACCCGATCCATCAAGTCAATAAAGTGTAAGTAACACGTTATTAGCTTACAAAATTCAAATGTTATTCAAACGATAACTTCATACAATATAATTTGTCTGTATATCAGACTGGTTTTACACGTTTAATTTAAAGAATATGCATGTTGCCAACAGACAGAAGCAGGCAATAGAGCGGTGAAGAGGAAGCTGCAAAACCAGCATTTTGGTAAGTATGATGATTCTTTATTTTTGATAGTGACTGTAGTTCACGTTATTTTATTTATCTTAGTCGCGTTTTATACGGAATATACGGGTTGTGGGACGCAGACTGCACTGTTTTTGCAAACGTTAGCTAGCTTAAAAACTGGTTAAGTTGTTAACGCTAGCTGCCTGCATTAGCCCTGTCACCTTCAGGACAGAGCGATTGCCAGCACATTATCTAAAACCCTCCAGGTTAGAAAACTGTTGGAGCGAAAGCCCATTGTTTATAGTTGTCAAGTTACACGTTATGGCATTATGTTACACGTTAGTATGACATTGCAGAGGTACTAAGTCAGGGCGGTTTTCTCTGTTTTGCAAGCTCAACATGGCAGTTTATGCTGCAGTTACAGTAGCACACACGCTTTAAACACTGTGTGAGCTTGAGCTCGGGTAATATTTAACATTGACTCATTAGCTCAGCAGCCACTGTGGCTCTGAGTTTTTATTGGGTTTAATTTGAACTGGAAGAGGGTTGTTGCTAAGAATCTGATATATCCCTGCTCTTAAGTCCAAAATTGTGTCTATTAAAAAGTAAGGTTTTGCTGTCAAACATCAGTCATCTGCATGTGAAAGCGAGAGAGAAAAGATAGAAATTGAATTGAGTACAAATTTAACTAAAGATGTCATAACTTGAATTGTGATTAAGAATGAAATTGTTGACATCTGAAACTGAAGTTATATATATTAATGTGCCAATATCAGCTATTCTTATTGCATGGAAGTCCAATCAAGCAATCAGTCATCTCTTACAGCTCCACCAAGTGAATCAGTCTGGAGTGGAACCTTGAGGAATCCATCTGGGCAGAGATAGTTATATCTGATATTGGGTAAGATTATGTTATAGAAAAAAGGCACAATTAACATTGGCTAAGCAGTTAAATTGTTCAACCTCATCAGTAACCAGCCTAATTAAGCATGCATATTTTGCTGTTGAACTGTCCCCTTGCTACAGGTGCAGAGGAAAACCCTGGGCGGTGAGCGTTACTGCAGAAGGCACAGTGATCATCACCACACATCTGTGAAGACAATTTTAGGTAAAATTTGTCTGTTACATTTATATTGCTGAAAATGTTTTCTTGTGTGAGATTTTAAAATTTAACATAGTTGAGATTCAGTACAACATCTGTGCTAATATAGCACCTCAGGTAACTCATGTAAGTTAAGTTTACTATTCTTGCTGTACTAAGTGGATAGCAAAATACTAGTCCATCGTCTTATGTAGTGTATTTTCTAGTCTGTTGCAAAACTAGAGATTAATATGAATTAGTTTAATCTATGGATATGTTCATGTGGAAGGGCAACAGGAAAAGCAACAGAAAGAATATCTAAAATGCCAAAAGAACAATAATAAAGCAAATGTTTATTTATGTTTAGGTGATGTTCTCATGCCAATGAGCTGGATGCGTAGCATTGAGGGACAAGTGGTTGTGGGTCCACACCAGAAAATTGTGGCTGGAATGGCAGTGTTTTTCTCATGCTATTGTGTCTTCAATCTGGTGTACCAAGAGGAGGCCTCGTGCACACTTGAATTCATCCAAAGGTAAGTGCTTCAAAGGGGATGCCAGTGGATTATTATTTAGTTACATTTTTCATTATGAATAACATATGGTGTAATTTTTATTCAATTCCCTGCATTTCCATTGTATTGCATTGCAAAGCTTCTTTCTGTTTTAGCTTGCATGGATGGAACATCTGCAATTAATGCAAATTTTTGTTTTGAAGTTTTGCATATTTGGAAAAATGTTAAGCTATTCTCCAAAACTTGATGGGTTCTGCTGTCTCTTCAAACAATGTATTTCATTAAATGTCTTTTTCTCTGATTTTGTGACTTTAGATGCTTCATCAGGATCAACCCAACCTCTGGCACAAAGATGACCAAGTGGATCAGTCCAGGTAGTGGGAAGGTGCACGAGAAGAGTAACAACAGTGTCAGCCCTCATGTCTCTGCACTTCTCAAAAGATTAACGGACTATGAATGGCTTTGACTCTGTTGCAAGGAAAATGGCACATGGTATTTCTTTAATAAAATTGTTTTCAAAATAAGCTTTTTACAAGTTACATGTTTGACGTTGCTACACATTTGAGTTGACCATGAATGACTATGCTGCAATGGTCTTGTGCAGTCTGTCCTGGGTTTATGCTTTCCATGCACATGCTTATTGGCTAATAAAAAGGAAAGTTACCTTAAGTTTAATACATTTCATACACATCTGGTGTGCAATCACACACCACACTGTATTGAATATAATTGCATAATATAATAAACACTGTATTGAGTCCTAATAAATGTTTTTTCATCACTTTTTTATTTAACAGCTCAAGATAATCTAAAGTAGTGTTGATATATTTTGATTATCAGCAGCCACAGCGTGCCTAATTTGCTAAATGTGAAAAAATTAACTGTGAACCCATTCTACAGTAAGATACTGAATTATGAATAAGTAATAGTTATTTATTGGCAACAGTAGTTGCTAGGGAACTCATGTAATATGAATGGAATACATGATAATATTGTAAACAAATATATTTAATTAACATACATTGCTGTAATTTATACACAGCAAAAAACTGTAAAACGTGTCCAGTAAATTACTGTAATTATTTTTACATTAATTAACGTAAGTATAGTGTATCGCCCTATCCTACACCGTAGGATATGACGTTATTAGATCTATAGGGCACATTCTATTAATTTGCAGCTCTATGCGTGCGCACAGATGCATGAGAAGTAGTTTTTCCTCTGGGCAACTAACATCGCGCTTCCTTTGAACGTGACCAACCAATCATGGCGTAAATACGAGCAGTGCTGTGTTTTTATTTTTCCACTAGCCTCGCTTTTTTAGTCCAGGTGTAGCGGCTAGTGTTGTTTTGTTTCCTTGGCAACTAAGGTCGCTCTTCCTTTGAACGTAACCAACCAATCCTGGCCAAGTATGAGCAGTGTTGTTTTTTTTTTTTTTTTCACTAACCTCCCTTTATTAGTCCAGATGTACCGGTAGCCATAGCCGACAACGAAAGTGAGTTTCCTCTGTGTCTCCCTCATCTGCAATGTGGTATTTTCAAGGAAGGCTTTGTGAAAAAGATGTTCAGATGGGATTAAAAGCTACAACTGGATCGTTAGAACTGAAATGAAAGGTGAGTGTGAAACTTGCTGCTGGTGTCAAAATAAGAGTTTTTTCATCATGGAAACACTATTTTAAATTAGAAGAAGCATCTTCCAGAGTTTTCCAGTGTGTTTGTGTGATCTGCAGTATGGCATTTTCAGGGAAAGCTTTGAACTGAAAAATCGCTATAACTGTAATGCGAAGTCAGTTAAAGCTGATTTTTTTTTTTTTTCTTTACTGACCTAGCTTTTTTAGTCACGCTGTAGCTGATAGCCATGGCCGACAACGAAAGTGAGTTTTCCACTGTGTTTCCCTCATCTGCAATTTGGTATTTTCAGGGATGGCTTTGTGAAAAAGAAAGCTGAAAATATTATAACTGTACCGTTAGAGCTGAAATGAAAGGTGATTGTGAAACTACCAGCTGGCGTTAAAATTAGACTTTTTCCAGCATAGAAACACTGTTGTCAACTAGAAGAAGTATTTTGCAGAGTTTTCCAGTATGTTTGTGTGATCCCAAGTATGTGAAATTTTCAAGCAGACGCTGGGAAAAAGACAATCTGAAACGGGCTGGAACGGTAAAATTCTAACGCTAGAATTGAAATGAAAGGTGTGTATGAAATATGTTGCTCGCGTCAAAATAAGATTTTTTCCAGCATGGAAACAGTGTTGTCAACTAGAAGAAGTATTTTGGGGAGTTTTCAAGTGTGTTTCTATTATGTGTAGTATTTGGCATTTTAACAGAAGACGTTGTGATATAGTCGCTCATCTTGTCTGGAAACGCTTATAACTGTAATGTTTGAGCTGAAATGAACGCTGTGCATAAAATATGTTTCTGGCATTAAATAAGACTTTTTCCAGCATGGAAACAGTGTTGTCAACTGGAAGAAGTATTTTGGAGAGTTTGCCAGTATGTTTGTGTGATCCCAAGTATGTGAAATTTTCAAGCAAACGCTGGGAAAAAAGACAATCTGAAACGGGTTGAACGGTAAAATTCTAAAGCTAGAGCTGAAATGAAAGGTGTGTATGAAATATGTTGCTCGCGTCAAAATAAGACTTTTTCCAACAGTGTTGTCAACTTAGAAGAAGTATTTTGCAGTGTTGTCAAGTGTGTTTCTATTCTGTGTAGTATTTGGCATTTAACAGTAGACGTTGTGATAAAGTCGCTCATCATCTTGTCTGGAAACGCTTATAACTGTAATGTTTGAGCTGAAATGAATGCTGTGCATAAAATATGTTGCTGGCGTCAAAATTAGACTTTTTCCAGCATGGAAAAACTATTTTACATTAGAAGAAGCATTTTGCAGAGTTTTCTCGTGTGTTTCTGTCATCTGCAGTACCTGGCACTTTCAGGGCAAACGCTGTGAAAAAAATACTCTCATATGGTTTGGAAGCGCTAAAACTGTACTGTTAGAGCTGAAATGAACGGTGTGTCTAAAATATGTTGCTGGCGTCAAAATAAGACTTTTTCTAACATGGAAACAGTGTTGTCAACTAGAAGAAGTATTTTGCAGAGTTTTCAAGTATGTTTCTGTGATTTGCACTGTGTGGCATTTTCAGGGCACACGCTGTGTCCCAGACACACATAGAATGGCTGGAAACGCTGAAAACGGCAACTATCAGTCAGTTAGTGCTGAAATGAACGGTGTGTCTAAAATATGTTGCTGGCGTCAAAAAAAGACTTTTTCCAGCATGGAAACACTATTTTACATTAGAAGAAGCATTTCGCAGAGTTTTCAAGTATGTTTCTGTGATTTGTACTGTGTGGCATTTTCAGGGCACACGCTGTGAAAAACAGTCTCATATGGCCAGGAACGGTGAAATTTTACCGTTTGAGCTGAAATGACAGCTTTGTATCAAATGTGCTGCTGGCGTCAAAATAAGACTGTTTCCAGCATGGAAACACTATTTTACATTAGAAGAAGCATTTTGCAGAGTTTTCAAGTTTGTTTCTTTGATTTGTAGTTTGTGGCACTTTCAGGGCAAACGCTGTGAAAAACAGTCTCATATGGCCAGGAACGGTGAAATTTTACCGTTTGAGCTGAAATGACAGCTTTGTATCAAATGTGCTGCTGGCGTCAAAATAAGACTGTTTCCAGCATGGAAACACTATTTTACATTAGAAGAAGCATTTCGCAGAGTTTTCAAGTATGTTTCTGTGATTTGTACTGTGTGGCATTTTCAGGGCACACGCTGTGAAAAACAGTCAGAGAATGGGCAGGAACGGTAAAAAAGTTTTCAGTTGAGCTGAAATGACAGCTTTGTATAAAATATGCTGCTGGCGTCAAATAAGACTGTTTCCAGCATGGAAACACTATTTTACATTAGAAGAAGCATTTTGCAGAGTTTTCAAGTATGTTTTTCATTTGTACTGTGTGGCATTTTCAGGGCAAACGCTGTGAAAAACAGTCTCATATGGCCAGGAACGGTGAAATTTTACCGTTTGAGCTGAAATGACAGCTTTGTATCAAATGTGCTGCTGGCGTCAAAATAAGACTGTTTCCAGCATGGAAACACTATTTTACATTAGAAGAAGCATTTCGCAGAGTTTTCAAGTATGTTTCTGTGATTTGTACTGTGTGGCATTTTCAGGGCACACGCTGTGAAAAACAGTCAGATATGGCAGGAAACGGTGAAAGTTTTACCGTTTGAGCTGAAATGAACGGTTTGTATAAAATATGCTGCTGGCGTCAAATAAGACTGTTTCCAGCATGGAAACACTATTTTACATTAGAAGAAGCATTTTGCAGAGTTTTCAAGTATGTTTCTGTGATTTGTAGTGTGTGGCATTTTCAGGGCACACGCTGTGTCCCAGAAAAACAGTCTCATATGGCCAGGAACGGCAAATTTTACCGTTTGAGCTGAAATGACAGCTTTGTATCAAATATGCTGCTGGCGTCAAAATAAGACTGTTTCCAGCATGGAAACACTATTTTACATTAGAAGAAGCATTTCGCAGAGTTTTCAAGTATGTTTCTGTGATTTGTACTGTGTGGCATTTTCAGGGCACACGCTGTGAGAAAACAGTCTCATATGGCAGGAACGGTGAGTTTTTTTACCGTTTGAGCTGAAATGACAGTTTGTATCAAATGTGCTGCTGGCGTCAAAATAAGACTGTTTCCAGCATGGAAACACTATTTTACATTAGAAGAAGCATTTTGCAGAGTTTTCAAGTATGTTTCTGTGATTTGTACTGTGTGGCATTTTCAGGGCACACGCTGTGTGTGAAAAACACAGAGATATGGCCAGGAACGGTGAAATTTTACCGTTTGAGCTGAAATGACAGCTTTGTCTCAAATATGCTGCTGGCGTCAAATAAGACTGTTTCCAGCATGGAAACACTATTTTACATTAGAAGAAGCATTTCGCAGAGTTTTCAAGTATGTTTCTGTGATTTGTACTGTGTGGCATTTTCAGGGCACACGCTGTGAAAAACAGTCTCATATGGCCAGGAACGGTGAAATTTTACCGTTTGAGCTGAAATGACAGCTTTGTATCAAAATGTGCTGCTGGCGTCAAATAAGACTGTTTCCAGCATGGAAACACTATTTTACATTAGAAGAAGCATTTCGCAGAGTTTTCAAGTATGTTTCTGTGATTTGTACTGTGTGGCATTTTCAGGGCAAACGCTGTGTCCCAAAAACAGTCTCATATGGCCAGGAACGGTACGGCAATTTTTACCGTTTGAGCTGAAATGACAGGTTTGTATCAAATGTGCTGCTGGCGTCAAAATAAGACTGTTTCCAGCATGGAAACACTATTTTACATTAGAAGAAGCATTTTGCAGAGTTTTCAAGTATGTTTCTGTGATCTTGTACTGTGTGGCATTTTCAGGGCACACGTGCTGTGAAAAACAGTCTCATATGGCCAGGAACGGTAAAAATTTTACCGTTTGAGCTGAAATGACAGTGTTTGTATCAAATGTGCTGCTGGCGTCAAATAAGACTGTTTCCAGCATGGAAACACTATTTTACATTAGAAGAAGCATTTTGCAGAGTTTTCAAGTGTGTTTCTGTGATTTGTACTGTGTGGCATTTTCAGGGCAAACGCTGTGAAAAACAGTCTCATATGGCCAGGAACGGTGAAATTTTACCGTTTGAGCTGAAATGACAGCTTTGTATCAAATGTGCTGCTGGCGTCAAATAAGACTGTTTCCAGCATGGAAAACTATTTTACATTAGAAGAAGCATTTCGCAGAGTTTTCAAGTATGTTTCTGTGATTTGTACTGTGTGGCATTTTCAGGGCACACGCTGTGTCCCAAACACACAGAGAATGGCTGGAAACGCTTAAAACGGCAAGTTTCAGTCAGTTAGTGCTGAAATGAACGGTGTGTCTAAAATATGTTGCTGGCGTCAAAATAAGACTGTTTCCAGCATGGAAACACTATTTTACATTAGAAGAAGCATTTCGCAGAGTTTTCAAGTATGTTTCTGTGATTTGTACTGTGTGGCATTTTCAGGGCACACGCTGTGTGTGAAAAACAGTCTCATATGGCCAGGAACGGTGAAATTTTACCGTTTGAGCTGAAATGACAGCTTTGTATCAAATGTGCTGCTGGCGTCAAATAAGACTGTTTCCAGCATGGAAACACTATTTTACATTAGAAGAAGCATTTCGCAGAGTTTTCAAGTATGTTTCTGTGATTTGTACTGTGTGGCATTTTCAGGGCACACGCTGTGAAAAACACACAGAGAATGGCAGGAACGGTGAAATTTTACCGTTTGAGCTGAAATGACAGGTTTGTATAAAATATGCTGCTGGCGTCAAAATAAGACTGTTTCCAGCATGGAAACACTATTTTACATTAGAAGAAGCATTTTGCAGAGTTTTCAAGTATGTTTCTGTGATTTGTACTGTGTGGCATTTTCAGGGCACACGCTGTGAAAAACAGTCTCATATGGCCAGGAACGGTGAAATTTTACCGTTTGAGCTGAAATGACAGCTTTGTATCAAATGTGCTGCTGGCGTCAAATAAGACTGTTTCCAGCATGGAAACACTATTTTACATTAGAAGAAGCATTTTGCAGAGTTTTCAAGTATGTTTCTGTGATTTGTACTGTGTGGCATTTTCAGGGCACACGCTGTGAAAAAACAGTCTCAGAGAATGGCCAGGAACGGCAAGTGAAATTTTACCGTTTGAGCTGAAATGACAGCTTTGTATCAAATGTGCTGCTGGCGTCAAAATAAGACTGTTTCCAGCATGGAAACACTATTTTACATTAGAAGAAGCATTTTGCAGAGTTTTCAAGTATGTTTCTGTGATTTGTACTGTGTGGCATTTTTCAGGGCAAACGTTGTGAAAAACAGTCTCATATGGCCAGGAACGGTGAAATTTTACCGTTTGAGCTGAAATGACAGCTTTGTATCAAATGTGCTGCTGGCGTCAAATAAGACTGTTTCCAGCATGGAAACACTATTTTACATTAGAAGAAGCATTTTGCAGAGTTTTCAAGTATGTTTCTGTGATTTGTACTGTGTGGCATTTTCAGGGGGCAACTGTGTCCCAGAAAAACAGTCTCATATGGCCAGGAACGGTGCAAATTTTACCGTTTGAGCTGAAATGACAGGTTTGTATCAAATGTGCTGCTGGCGTCAAAATAAGACTGTTTCCAGCATGGAAACACTATTTTACATTAGAAGAAGCATTTCGCAGAGTTTTCAAGTATGTTTCTGTGATTGTGTGTGTGGCATTTTCAGGGCACACGCTGTGAAAAACAGTCTCATATGGCCAGGAACGGTGAAATTTTACCGTTTGAGCTGAAATGACAGCTTTGTATCAAATGTGCTGCTGGCGTCAAATAAGACTGTTTCCAGCATGGAAACACTATTTTACATTAGAAGAAGCATTTTGCAGAGTTTTCAAGTATGTTTCTGTGATTTGTACTGTGTGGCATTTTCAGGGCACACGCTGTGTCCCAGAAACACAGAATGGCTAAACGCTTAAACGGGCAAGTTTTACCGTTTGAGCTGAAATGACAGGTGTGTATAAAATATGTTGCTGGCGTCAAATAAGACTGTTTCCAGCATGGAAACACTATTTTACATTAGAAGAAGCATTTTGCAGAGTTTTCAAGTGTGTTTCTGTGATTTGTAGTACCTGGCATTTTCAGGGCAAACGCTGTGAAAAACAGTCTCATATGGCCAGGAACGGTGAAATTTTACCGTTTGAGCTGAAATGACAGCTTTGTATCAAATGTGCTGCTGGCGTCAAAATAAGACTGTTTCCAGCATGGAAACACTATTTTACATTAGAAGAAGCATTTGCAGAGTTTTCAAGCATGTTTCTGTGATTTGTAGTGTGTGGCATTTTCAGGGCAAACGCTGTGAAAAAACAGTCTCATAATGCCAGGAACGGTAAAAATTTTACCGTTTGAGCTGAAATGACAGGTTTGTATCAAATATGCTGCTGGCGTCAAATAAGACTGTTTCCAGCATGGAAACACTATTTTACATTAGAAGAAGCATTTCGCAGAGTTTTCAAGTATGTTTCTGTGATTTGTACTGTGTGGCATTTTCAGGCACAACGTTGTGAAAAACAGTCTCATATGGCCAGGAACGGTGAAATTTTACCGTTTGAGCTGAAATGACAGGAGTTTTCAAGTATGTTTCTGTGATTTGTACTGTGTGGCATTTTCAGGGCACACGCTGTGTGAAAAACAGTCTCATAATGGCTGGAACGGTAAAATTTTACCGTTTGAGCTGAAATGACAGGTTTGTCTAAAATATGCTGCTGGCGTCAAAATAAGACTGTTTCCAGCATGGAAACACTATTTTACATTAGAAGAAGCATTTTGCAGAGTTTTCAAGTATGTTTCTGTGATTTGTAGTGTGTGGCATTTTCAGGGCAAACGCTGTGTGAAAAACAGTCTCATATGGCAGGAACGGTGAAATTTTACCGTTTGAGCTGAAATGACAGGTTTGTATCAAATGTGCTGCTGGCGTCAAATAAGACTGTTTCCAGCATGGAAACACTATTTTACATTAGAAGAAGCATTTTGCAGAGTTTTCAAGTATGTTTCTGTGATTTGTACTGTGGCATTTTCAGGGCAAACGCTGTGTGAAAAACAGTCTCATATGGCAGGAACGGTAAAACGGCAAATTTTACCGTTTGAGCTGAAATGACAGGTTTGTATAAAATATGCTGCTGGCGTCAAAATAAGACTGTTTCCAGCATGGAAACACTATTTTACATTAGAAGAAGCATTTTGCAGAGTTTTCAAGTATGTTTCTGTGATTTGTACTGTGGTGGCATTTTCAGGGCAAACGCTGTGTCCCAAAAACAGTCTCATGGCTGGCCAGGAACGGTAAAAATTTTACCGTTTGAGCTGAAATGACAGGTTTGTATCAAATGTGCTGCTGGCGTCAAAATAAGACTGTTTCCAGCATGGAAACACTATTTTACATTAGAAGAAGCATTTTGCAGAGTTTTCAAGTATGTTTCTGTGATTTGTAGTGTGTGGCATTTTCAGGGCACACGCTGTGAAAAAACAGTCTCATATGGGCAGGAACGGTGAAATTTTACCGTTTGAGCTGAAATGACAGGTTTGTATCAAATGTGCTGCTGGCGTCAAATAAGACTGTTTCCAGCATGGAAACACTATTTTACATTATTAGAAGAAGCATTTTGCAGAGTTTTCAAGTATGTTTCTGTGATTTGCAGTGTGGCATTTTCAGGGCAAACGCTGTGAAAAACAGTCTCATATGGCAGGAACGGCAAATTTTACCGTTTGAGCTGAAATGACAGGTTTGTATCAAATATGCTGCTGGCGTCAAAATAAGACTGTTTCCAGCATGGAAACACTATTTTACATTAGAAGAAGCATTTTGCAGAGTTTTCAAGTATGTTTCTGTGATTTGTAGTGTGTGGCATTTTCAGGGCAAACGTTGTGAAAAACAGTCTCATATGGCCAGGAACGGCAAAATTTTACCGTTTGAGCTGAAATGACAGGTTTGTATCAAATGTGCTGCTGGCGTCAAAATAAGACTGTTTCCAGCATGGAAACACTATTTTACATTAGAAGAAGCATTTTGCAGAGTTTTCAAGTATGTTTCTGATTTGTACTGTGTGGCATTTTCAGGGCACACGCTGTGAAAAACAGTCTCAGAGATGGCAGGAACGGGCAAGTTTTACCGTTTGAGCTGAAATGACAGGTTTGTATCAAATATGCTGCTGGCGTCAAAATAAGACTGTTTCCAGCATGGAAACACTATTTTACATTAGAAGAAGCATTTTGCAGAGTTTTCAAGTATGTTTCTGTGATTTGTAGTGTGGCATTTTCAGGGCACACGCTGTGAAAAACAGTCTCATATGGCCAGGAACGGTGAAATTTTACCGTTTGAGCTGAAATGACAGGTTTGTATCAAAATGCTGCTGGCGTCAAATAAGACTGTTTCCAGCATGGAAACACTATTTTACATTAGAAGAAGCATTTTGCAGAGTTTTCAAGTATGTTTCTGTGATTTGTAGTGTGTGGCATTTTCAGGGCAAACGCTGTGTGAAAAACAGTCTCATAATGGCAGGAACGCTTAAAACGGCAAATTTTACCGTTTGAGCTGAAATGACAGGTTTGTATCAAAATATGCTGCTGGCGTCAAAATAAGACTGTTTCCAGCATGGAAACACTATTTTACATTAGAAGAAGCATTTTGCAGAGTTTTCAAGTATGTTTCTGTGATTTGTACTGTGTGGCATTTTCAGGGCACACGCTTGTGAAAAACAGTCTCATAATGGCAGGAACGGTGAAATTTTACCGTTTGAGCTGAAATGACAGGTTTGTATCAAATGTGCTGCTGGCGTCAAAATAAGACTGTTTCCAGCATGGAAACACTATTTTACATTAGAAGAAGCATTTCGCAGAGTTTTCAAGCATGTTTCTGTGATCTGTAGTGTGTGGCATTTTCAGGGCAAACGCTGTGAAAAACAGTCTCATATGGCAGGAACGGTGAAATTTTACCGTTTGAGCTGAAATGACAGGTTTGTATCAAATGTGCTGCTGGCGTCAAATAAGACTGTTTCCAGCATGGAAACACTATTTTACATTAGAAGAAGCATTTTGCAGAGTTTTCAAGTATGTTTCTGTGATCTGTACCTGGCATTTTCAGGGCACACGCTGTGAAAAACAGTCAGATATGGCAGGAAACGGTGAAATTTTACCGTTTGAGCTGAAATGACAGCTTTGTATCTAAAATATGCTGCTGGCGTCAAAATAAGACTGTTTCCAGCATGGAAACACTATTTTACATTAGAAGAAGCATTTTGCAGAGTTTTCAAGTATGTTTCTGTGATTTGTAGTGTGTGGCATTTTCAGGGCAAACGCCAGAAAAACAGTCTCATATGGCCAGGAACGGTCAAATTTTACCGTTTGAGCTGAAATGACAGGTTTGTATCAAATGTGCTGCTGGCGTCAAATAAGACTGTTTCCAGCATGGAAACACTATTTTACATTAGAAGAAGCATTTCGCAGAGTTTTCAAGTATGTTTCTGTGATTTGTACTGTGTGGCATTTTCAGGGCACACGCTGTGTCCCAGAAAACAGTCTCATATGGAAACGCTTAAAACGGCAAATTTTACCGTTTGAGCTGAAATGACAGGTTTGTATCTAAAATAGTGCTGCTGGCGCGTCAAAATAAGACTGTTTCCAGCATGGAAACACTATTTTACATTAGAAGAAGCATTTTGCAGAGTTTTCAAGTGTGTTTCTGTCATCTGCAGTACCTGGCACTTTCAGGGCAAACGTTGTGAAAAACAGTCTCATATGGCCAGGAACGGTGAAATTTTACCGTTTGAGCTGAAATGACAGGTTTGTATCAAATGTGCTGCTGGCGTCAAAATAAGACTTTTTCCAGCATGGAAACACTATTTTACATTAGAAGAAGCATTTTGCAGAGTTTTCAAGTATGTTTCTGTGATTTGTACTGTGGCATTTTCAGGGCACACGCTGTGAAAAACAGTCTCATATGGAAAGGAACGGTGAAATTTTACCGTTTGAGCTGAAATGACAGGTTTGTATCAAAAATATGTTGCTGGCGTCAAAATAAGACTGTTTCCAGCATGGAAACACTATTTTACATTAGAAGAAGCATTTTGCAGAGTTTTCAAGTATGTTTCTGTCATCTGCAGTACCTGGCATTTTCAGGGCAAACGTTGTGAAAAACAGTCTCATATGGCCAGGAACGGTGAAATTTTACCGTTTGAGCTGAAATGACAGCTTTGTATCAAATGTGCTGCTGGCGTCAAAATAAGACTGTTTCCAGCATGGAAACACTATTTTACATTAGAAGAAGCATTTGCAGAGTTTTCAAGTATGTTTCTGTGATCTGCAGTACCTGGCATTTTCAGGGCAAACGTTGTGAAAAACAGTCTCATATGGCCAGGAACGGTCAAATTTTACCGTTTGAGCTGAAATGACAGGTTTGTATCAAATGTGCTGCTGGCGTCAAAATAAGACTGTTTCCAGCATGGAAACACTATTTTACATTAGAAGAAGCATTTCGCAGAGTTTTCAAGTATGTTTCTGTGATTTGTACTGTGTGGCATTTTCAGGGCACACGCCAGAAAGACACACAGAGAATGGCTGGAAACGCTTAAAACGGCAAGTTTCAGTCAGTTAGAGCTGAAATGACAGGTGTTTCTAAAATATGTTGCTGGCGTCAAAATAAGACTGTTTCCAGCATGGAAACACTATTTTACATTAGAAGAAGCATTTTGCAGAGTTTTCAAGTGTGTTTCTGTCATCTGCAGTACCTGGCACTTTCAGGGCAAACGTTGTGAAAAACAGTCTCATATGGCCAGGAACGGTGAAATTTTACCGTTTGAGCTGAAATGACAGCTTTGTATCAAATGTGCTGCTGGCGTCAAAATAAGACTGTTTCCAGCATGGAAACACTATTTTACATTAGAAGAAGCATTTTGCAGAGTTTTCAAGTATGTTTCTGTGATTTCTGTGGCATTTTCAGGGCACACTGTCCCAGACACACAGAGAAAAACAGAAACGCTTAAAACGGCAAGTTTCAGTCAGTTAGTGCTGAAATGAACGGTGTGTCTAAAATATGTTGCTGGCGTCAAAATAAGACTGTTTCCAGCATGGAAACACTATTTTACATTAGAAGAAGCATTTTGCAGAGTTTTCAAGTGTGTTTCTGTCATCTGCAGTACCTGGCACTTTCAGGGCAAACGTTGTGAAAAACAGTCTCATATGGCCAGGAACGGTCAAATTTTACCGTTTGAGCTGAAATGACAGGTTTGTATCAAATGTGCTGCTGGCGTCAAAATAAGACTGTTTCCAGCATGGAAACACTATTTTACATTAGAAGAAGCATTTTGCAGAGTTTTCAAGTATGTTTCTGTCATCTGTAGTACCTGGCACTTTCAGGGCAAACGCTGTGAAAAACAGTCTCATATTGGCAGGAACGGTCAAATTTTACCGTTTGAGCTGAAATGACAGGTTTGTATCAAATGTGCTGCTGGCGTCAAAA
>JAFBJY010000272.1:0-15814 GCA_016801885.1 Toxotes chatareus
TTAGAGCTGAAAGACAGGTTTGATCAAAGTCGGGTCAAAATAAGTTTTTCCAGCAGGGAACCTTTTTGAGAAGTTTTCAGAGTTTTCCCGTGTGTTTCTGTATGGGAAGGGCTTTTAGGAAATTTTTAAAAAAACATCCTTTAAAGGTAAAATGGAAGGTTAACAAAAATGACATTTAAAAATTGGGGCCCAAAATAAGATTTTTTCCCAGCAGGAAAATTTTAATTAAAAAGCTTTTGAGTTTTGTTGTTTTTATTGCGTAACGGCAGTTCGGGGAAAGGGGGAAAAAACCTTATTAAAAAGGAAAATTTTCCCTTAGACTGAAATGCAGGGTAAAAAGTCTCGGGTCAAAAAGCTTAAGCGGGAAACAATTTTTTTTGAAGAAGTTTTTTGGGATTTTTCGTGTTTTGTCATCTGGCCCGGGCACTCGGGGAAAACTTTGTGAAAAACAGTTCAATTGGGGGAACGGAAAAATTTTCCGTTTGATTAAAATAAGGGCATAAAAGGGGCTGGGTAGAAATAAGACTTTTCCGCATGGAAACATTTTTCAAAAAAGCTTTTTGCGGGTTTTCCCCTTTTTCGTTTTTGCCCTGGTTTTTTCGGGGCAAACGGGAAAAAACTCATATTCAAACGAAATTTAAATTTTATTTTTAAAATAAGATTTTTCCAGCAAAACATTTTTTGCATTAGAAGAAGTTTTTAGAGTTTTGTGTTTTCTTCATCTGGGGAAATAAGACTTTATCCAGCATGGAAACAGTATTTTACATTAGAAGAAGCATTTTGCAGAGTTTTCCCTGTGTTTCTGTCATCTGCAGTACCTGGCACTTTCAGGGCAAACGTTGTGAAAAAACAGTCTCATATTGGCAGGAACGGTCAAATTTTACCCTTAGAGCTGAAATGACAGGTTTGCATCAAATGTGCTGCCGGCGTCAAATAAGACTTTATCCAGCATGGAAACACTATTTTACATTAGAAGAAGCATTTTGCAGAGTTTTCCGTGTGTTTCTGTCATCTGCAGTACCTGGCACTTTCAGGGCAAACGTTGTGAAAAACAGTCTCATATTGGCAGGAACGGTAAAATTTTACCGTTTGAGCTGAAATGACAGGTTTGCATCAAATGTGCTGCCGGCGTAGAAATAAGACTTTATCCAGCATGGAAACACTATTTTGCATTAGAAGAAGCATTTTGCAGAGTTTTCCCGTGTGTTTCTGTCATCTGCAGTACCTGGCACTTTTCAGGGCAAACGTTGTGAAAAACAGTCTCATATGGGCTGGAAGCGCTAAAACTGGAAGGTTAGAGCTGAAATGACAGGTTTGCATCAAATGTGCTGCCGGCGTAGAAATAAGACTTTTTCCAGCATGGAAACACTCTTTTGCATTAGAAGAAGCATTTTGCAGAGTTTTCCCGTGTGTTTCTGTCATCTGCAGTACCTGGCACTTTCAGGGCAAACGTTGTGAAAAACAGGCTCATATTGGCAGGAACGGTCAAATTTTACCCTTAGAGCTGAAATGACAGGTTTGCATCAAATGTGCTGCCGGCGTCAAAATAAGACTTTATCCAGCATGGAAACACTATTTTACATTAGAAGAAGCATTTTGCAGAGTTTTCCGTGTGTTTCTGTCATCTGCAGTACCTGGCACTTTCAGGGCAAACGTTGTGAAAAACAGTCTCATATTGGCAGGAAGCGTTCTAAAACTGGAAGGTTAGAGCTGAAATGACAGGTTTGCATCAAATGTGCTGCCGGCGTAGAAATAAGACTTTTTCCAGCATGGAAACACTATTTTACATTAGAAGAAGCATTTTGCAGAGTTTTCCCGTGTGTTTCTGTCATCTGCAGTACCTGGCACTTTCAGGGCAAACGTTGTGAAAAAACAGTCTCATATTGGCAGGAACGGTCAAATTTTGGAAGTTAGAGCTGAAATGACAGGTTTGCATCAAATGTGCTGCCGGCGTCAAAATAAGACTTTATCCAGCATGGAAACACTATTTTACATTAGAAGAAGCATTTTGCAGAGTTTTCCCGTGTGTTTCTGTCATCTGCAGTACCTGGCACTTTCAGGGCAAACGTTGTGAAAAAACAGTCTCATATTGGCAGGAACGGTAAAATTTTACCGTTTGAGCTGAAATGACAGGTTTGCATCAAATGTGCTGCCGGCGTAGAAATAAGACTTTATCCAGCATGGAAACACTATTTTGCATTAGAAGAAGCATTTTGCAGAGTTTTCCCGTGTGTTTCTGTCATCTGCAGTACCTGGCACTTTCAGGGCAAACGTTGTGAAAAACAGTCTCATATTGGCAGGAACGGTTAAATTTTACCTTATGAAATGACAGGTTTGCATCAAATGTGCTGCCGGCGTAGAAATAAGACTTTTTCCAGCATGGAAACACTCTTTTGCATTAGAAGAAGCATTTTGCAGAGTTTTCCCGTGTGTTTCTGTCATCTGCAGTACCTGGCACGTTCAGGGCAAACGTTGTGAAAAAACAGGCTCATATTGGCAGGAACGGTCAAATTTTACCCTTAGAGCTGAAATGACAGGTTTGCATCAAATGTGCTGCCGGCGTCAAAATAAGACTTTATCCAGCATGGAAACACTATTTTACATTAGAAGAAGCATTTTGCAGAGTTTTCCCGTGTGTTTCTGTCATCTGCAGTACCTGGCACTTTCAGGGCAAACGTTGTGAAAAAACAGTCTCATATTGGCAGGAACGGTAAAATTTTACCGTTTGAGCTGAAATGACAGGTTTGCATCAAATGTGCTGCCGGCGTAGAAATAAGACTTTTTCCAGCATGGAAACACTGTTTTACATTAGAAGAAGCATTTTGCAGAGTTTTCCCGTGTGTTTCTGTCATCTGCAGTACCTGGCACTTCCAGGGCAAACGTTGTGAAAAAACAGTCTCATATTGGCAGGAACGGTGAAATTTTACCGTTTGAGCTGAAATGACAGGTTTGCATCAAATGTGCTGCCGGCGTAGAAATAAGACTTTATCCAGCATGGAAACACTCTTTTGCATTAGAAGAAGCATTTTGCAGAGTTTTCCCGTGTGTTTCTGTCATCTGCAGTACCTGGCTTCTTTCAGGGCAAACGTTGTGAAAAACAGTCTCATATTGGCAGGAACGGTTAAATTTTTACCTTATCTGACAGGTTTGCATCAAATGTGCTGCCGGCGTCAAAATAAGACTTTATCAAGCATTGAAACACTATTTTACATTAGAAGAAGCATTTTGCAGAGTTTTCCCGTGTGTTTCTGTCATCTGCAGTACCTGGCACTTTCAGGGCAAACGTTGTGAAAAAACAGTCTCATATTGGCAGGAACGGTAAAATTTTACCGTTTGAGCTGAAATGACAGGTTTGCATCAAATGTGCTGCCGGCGTCAAAATAAGACTTTATCCAGCATGGAAACACTATTTTACATTAGAAGAACCATTTTGCAGAGTTTTCCCGTGTGTTTCTGTCATCTGCAGTACCTGGTACTTTCAGGGCAAACGTTGTGAAAAAACAGTCTCATATTGGCAGGAACGGTGAAATTTAAATTTTGAAATGACAGGTTTGCATCAAATGTGCTGCCGGCGTAGAAATAAGACTTTTTCCAGCATGGAAACACTCTTTTGCATTAGAAGAAGCATTTTGCAGAGTTTTCCCGTGTGTTTCTGTCATCTGCAGTACCTGGCTTTTCAGGGCAAACGTTGTGAAAAACAGTCTCATATTGGCAGGAACGGTGAAATTTTACCTTAGAGCTGAAATGACAGGTTTGCATCAAATGTGCTGCTGGCGTCAAAATAAGACTTTTCCAGCATGGAAACACTATTTTACATTAGAAGAAGCATTTTGCAGAGTTTTCCCGTGTGTTTCTGTCATCTGCAGTACCTGGCTTTTTCAGGGCAAACGTTGTGAAAAACAGTCTCCTATTGGCCAGGAACGGTGAAATTTTACCCTTAGAGCTGAAATGACAGGTTTGCATCAAATGTGCTGCCGGCGTCAAATAAGACTTTATCCAGCATGGAAACACTATTTTACATTAGAAGAAGCATTTTGCAGAGTTTTCCCGTGTGTTTCTGTCATCTGCAGTACCTGGCACTTTCAGGGCAAACGTTGTGAAAAACAGTCTCATATTGGGCTGGAAGCGGTTTAGAGCTGAAAATGACAGGTTTGCATCAAATGTGCTGCCGGCGTAGAAATAAGACTTTTTCCAGCATGGAAACACTCTTTTATTAGAAGAAGCATTTTGCAGAGTTTTCCCGTGTGTTTCTGTCATCTGCAGTACCTGGCTTTTTCAGGGCAAACGTTGTGAAAAACAGTCTCCTATTGGCCAGAACGGTGAAATTTTACCCTTAGAGCTGAAATGACAGGTTTGCATCAAATGTGCTGCCGGCGTCAAAATAAGACTTTATCCAGCATGGAAACACTATTTTACATTAGAAGAAGCATTTTGCAGAGTTTTCCCGTGTGTTTCTGTCATCTGCAGTACCTGGCACTTTCAGGGCAAACGTTGTGAAAAACAGTCTCATATTGGCAGGAACGGTCAAAACTGGAAGGTTAGAGCTGAAATGACAGGTTTGCATCAAATGTGCTGCCGGCGTAGAAATAAGACTTTTTCCAGCATGGAAACACTATTTTACATTAGAAGAAGCATTTTGCAGAGTTTTCCCGTGTGTTTCTGTCATCTGCAGTACCTGGCACTTTCAGGGCAAACGTTGTGAAAAACAGTCTCATATGGGCCAGGAACGGTAAAACTTTACCTTAGAGCTGAAATGACAGGTTTGCATCAAATGTGCTGCCGGCGTCAAATAAGACTTTTTCCAGCATGGAAACACTCTTTTACATTAGAAGAAGCATTTTGCAGAGTTTTCCCGTGTGTTTCTGTCATCTGCAGTACCTGGCACTTTCAGGGCAAACGTTGTGAAAAAAACAGGCTCATATTGGCAGGAACGGTCAAATTTTACCCTTAGAGCTGAAATGACAGGTTTGCATCAAATGTGCTGCCGGCGTCAAAATAAGACTTTATCCAGCATGGAAACACTATTTTACATTAGAAGAAGCATTTTGCAGAGTTTTCCCGTGTGTTTCTGTCATCTGCAGTACCTGGCACTTTCAGGGCAAACGTTGTGAAAAACAGTCTCATATGGGCTGGAAGCGCTAAAACTGGAAGGTTAGAGCTGAAATGACAGGTTTGCATCAAATGTGCTGCCGGCGTAGAAATAAGACTTTTTCCAGCATGGAAACACTCTTTTACATTAGAAGAAGCATTTTGCAGAGTTTTCCCGTGTGTTTCTGTCATCTGCAGTACCTGGCACTTTCAGGGCAAACGTTGTGAAAAACAGTCTCATATTGGCAGGAATGGTCAAATTTTACCCTTAGAGCTGAAATGACAGGTTTGCATCAAATGTGCTGCCGGCGTCAAAAATAAGACTTTATCCAGCATGGAAACACTGTTTTACATTAGAAGAAGCATTTTGCAGAGTTTTCCCGTGTGTTTCTGTCATCTGCAGTACCTGGCACTTTCAGGGCAAACGTTGTGAAAAACAGTCTCATATGGGCTGGAAGCGCTAAAACTGTAAGGTTAGAGCTGAAATGACAGGTTTGCATCAAATGTGCTGCCGGCGTAGAAATAAGACTTTTTCCAGCATGGAAACACTATTTTACATTAGAAGAAGCATTTTGCAGAGTTTTCCCGTGTGTTTCTGTCATCTGCAGTACCTGGCTTTTCAGGGCAAACGTTGTGAAAAACAGTCTCCTATTGGCTGGAACGGTGAAATTTTACCCTTAGAGCTGAAATGACAGGTTTGCATCAAATGTGCTGCCGGCGTCAAAATAAGACTTTTTCCAGCATGGAAACACTATTTTACATTAGAAGAAGCATTTTGCAGAGTTTTCCCGTGTGTTTCTGTCATCTGCAGTACCTGGCACTTTCAGGGCAAACGTTGTGAAAAAACAGTCTCATATTGGCAGGAACGGTAAAATTTTACCGTTTGAGCTGAAATGACAGGTTTGCATCAAATGTGCTGCCGGCGTCAAAATAAGACTTTATCCAGCATGGAAACACTATTTTACATTAGAAGAAGCATTTTGCAGAGTTTTCCCGTGTGTTTCTGTCATCTGCAGTACCTGGCACTTTCAGGGCAAACGTTGTGAAAAACAGTCTCATATGGGCTGGAAGCGCTAAAACTGTAAGGTTAGAGCTGAAATGACAGGTTTGCATCAAATGTGCTGCCGGCGTCAAAATAAGACTTTTTCCAGCATGGAAACACTCTTTTACATTAGAAGAAGCATTTTGCACAGTTTTCCCGTGTGTTTCTGTCATCTGCAGTACCTGGCTTTTTCAGGGCAAACGTTGTGAAAAACAGTCTCCTATTGGCAGGAACGGTCAAATTTTACCCTTAGAGCTGAAATGACAGGTTTGCATCAAATGTGCTTCCGGCGTCAAAATAAGACTTTATCCAGCATGGAAACACTATTTTACATTAGAAGAAGCATTTTGCAGAGTTTTCCCGTGTGTTTCTGTCATCTGCAGTACCTGGCACTTTCAGGGCAAACGTTGTGAAAAACAGGCTCATATTGGCAGGAACGGTCAAATTTTACCCTTAGAGCTGAAATGACAGGTTTGCATCAAATGTGCTGCCGGCGTAGAAATAAGACTTTTTCCAGCATGGAAACACTCTTTTGCATTAGAAGAAGCATTTTGCAGAGTTTTCCCGTGTGTTTCTGTCATCTGCAGTACCTGGCACGTTCAGGGCAAACGTTGTGAAAAACAGTCTCCTATTGGCCAGGAACGGTGAAATTTTACCCTTAGAGCTGAAATGACAGGTTTGCATCAAATGTGCTTCCGGCGTCAAAATAAGACTTTATCCAGCATGGAAACACTATTTTACATTAGAAGAAGCATTTTGCAGAGTTTTCCCGTGTGTTTCTGTCATCTGCAGTACCTGGCACTTTCAGGGCAAACGTTGTGAAAAACAGTCTCATATGGGCTGGAAGCGCTAAAACTGGAAGGTTACAGCTGAAATGACAGGTTTGCATCAAATGTGCTGCCGGCGTAGAAATAAGACTTTTTCCAGCATGGAAACACTCTTTTGCATTAGAAGAAGCATTTTGCAGAGTTTTCCCGTGTGTTTCTGTCATCTGCAGTACCTGGCACGTTCAGGGCAAACGTTGTGAAAAAACAGGCTCATATTGGCAGGAACGGTCAAATTTTACCCTTAGAGCTGAAATGACAGGTTTGCATCAAATGTGCTGCCGGCGTCAAAATAAGACTTTATCCAGCATGGAAACACTATTTTACATTAGAAGAAGCATTTTGCAGAGTTTTCCCGTGTGTTTCTGTCATCTGCAGTACCTGGCACTTTCAGGGCAAACGTTGTGAAAAACAGTCTCATATGGGCTGGAAGCGCTAAAACTGGAAGGTTAGAGCTGAAATGACAGGTTTGCATCAAATGTGCTGCCGGCGTAGAAATAAGACTTTTTCCAGCATGGAAACACTCTTTTGCATTAGAAGAAGCATTTTGCAGAGTTTTCCCGTGTGTTTCTGTCATCTGCAGTACCTGGCTTTTTCAGGGCAAACGTTGTGAAAAACAGTCTCCTATTGGCCAGGAACGGTGAAATTTTACCCTTAGAGCTGAAATGACAGGTTTGCATCAAATGTGCTTCCGGCGTCAAAATAAGACTTTATCCAGCATGGAAACACTATTTTACATTAGAAGAAGCATTTTGCAGAGTTTTCCCGTGTGTTTCTGTCATCTGCAGTACCTGGCACTTTCAGGGCAAACGTTGTGAAAAACAGGCTCATATTGGCAGGAACGGTCAAATTTTACCCTTAGAGCTGAAATGACAGGTTTGCATCAAATGTGCTGCCGGCGTCAAAATAAGACTTTATCCAGCATGGAAACACTATTTTACATTAGAAGAAGCATTTTGCAGAGTTTTCCCGTGTGTTTCTGTCATCTGCAGTACCTGGCACTTTCAGGGCAAACGTTGTGAAAAACAGTCTCATATGGGCTGGAAGCGCTAAAACTGGAAGGTTAGAGCTGAAATGACAGGTTTGCATCAAATGTGCTGCCGGCGTAGAAATAAGACTTTTTCCAGCATGGAAACACTCTTTTACATTAGAAGAAGCATTTTGCAGAGTTTTCCCGTGTGTTTCTGTCATCTGCAGTACCTGGCACTTTCAGGGCAAACGTTGTGAAAAAACAGGCTCATATTGGCAGGAATGGTCAAATTTTACCCTTAGAGCTGAAATGACAGGTTTGCATCAAATGTGCTGCCGGCGTCGAAATAAGACTTTATCCAGCATGGAAACACTATTTTACATTAGAAGAAGCATTTTGCAGAGTTTTCCCGTGTGTTTCTGTCATCTGCAGTACCTGGCACTTTCAGGGCAAACGTTGTGAAAAACAGTCTCATATGGGCTGGAAGCGCTAAAACTGGAAGGTTAGAGCTGAAATGACAGGTTTGCATCAAATGTGCTGCCGGCGTAGAAATAAGACTTTTTCCAGCATGGAAACACTCTTTTGCATTAGAAGAAGCATTTTGCAGAGTTTTCCCGTGTGTTTCTGTCATCTGCAGTACCTGGCTTTTTCAGGGCAAACGTTGTGAAAAACAGTCTCCTATTGGCCAGGAACGGTGAAATTTTACCCTTAGAGCTGAAATGAAAGGTTTGCATCAAATGTGCTTCCGGCGTCAAAATAAGACTTTATCCAGCATGGAAACACTATTTTACATTAGAAGAAGCATTTTGCAGAGTTTTCCCGTGTGTTTCTGTCATCTGCAGTACCTGGCACTTTCAGGGCAAACGTTGTGAAAAACAGTTTCATATTGGCAGGAACGGTAAAAATTTTACCGTTTGAGCTGAAATGACAGGTTTGCATCAAATGTGCTGCCGGCGTCAAAATAAGACTTTATCCAGCATGGAAACACTATTTTACATTAGAAGAAGCATTTTGCAGAGTTTTCCCGTGTGTTTCTGTCATCTGCAGTACCTGGCACTTTCAGGGCAAACGTTGTGAAAAACAGTCTCATATGGGCTGGAAGCGCTAAAACTGTAAGGTTAGAGCTGAAATGACAGGTTTGCATCAAATGTGCTGCCGGCGTCAAAATAAGACTTTTTCCAGCATGGAAACACTCTTTTACATTAGAAGAAGCATTTTGCACAGTTTTCCCGTGTGTTTCTGTCATCTGCAGTACCTGGCACTTTCAGGGCAAACGTTGTGAAAAAACAGTTTCATATTGGCAGGAACGGTAAAAATTTTACCGTTTGAGCTGAAATGACAGGTTTGAATCAAATGTGCTGCCGGCGTAGAAATAAGACTTTTTCCAGCATGGAAACACTGTTTTACATTAGAAGAAGCATTTTGCAGAGTTTTCCCGTGTGTTTCTGTCATCTGCAGTACCTGGCACTTCCAGGGCAAACATTGTGAAAAAACAGTCTCATATTGGCAGGAACAGTTAAATTTTACCTTATCTTATCTTAGAAATAAGACTTTTTCCAGCATGGAAACACTCTTTTGCATTAGAAGAAGCATTTTGCAGAGTTTTCCCGTGTGTTTCTGTCATCTGCAGTACCTGGCTTTTTCAGGGCAAACGTTGTGAAAAAAACAGTCTCCTATTGGCAGGAACGGTCAAATTTTACCCTTAGAGCTGAAATGACAGGTTTGCATCAAATGTGCTTCCGGCGTCAAAATAAGACTTTATCCAGCATGGAAACACTATTTTACATTAGAAGAAGCATTTTGCAGAGTTTTCCCGTGTGTTTCTGTCATCTGCAGTACCTGGCACTTTCAGGGCAAACGTTGTGAAAAACAGGCTCATATTGGCAGGAACGGTCAAATTTTACCCTTAGAGCTGAAATGACAGGTTTGCATCAAATGTGCTGCCGGCGTAGAAATAAGACTTTTTCCAGCATGGAAACACTCTTTTGCATTAGAAGAAGCATTTTGCAGAGTTTTCCCGTGTGTTTCTGTCATCTGCAGTACCTGGCACGTTCAGGGCAAACGTTGTGAAAAACAGTCTCCTATTGGCCAGGAACGGTGAAATTTTACCCTTAGAGCTGAAATGACAGGTTTGCATCAAATGTGCTTCCGGCGTCAAAATAAGACTTTATCCAGCATGGAAACACTATTTTACATTAGAAGAAGCATTTTGCAGAGTTTTCCCGTGTGTTTCTGTCATCTGCAGTACCTGGCACTTTCAGGGCAAACGTTGTGAAAAACAGTCTCATATGGGCTGGAAGCGCTAAAACTGGAAGGTTACAGCTGAAATGACAGGTTTGCATCAAATGTGCTGCCGGCGTAGAAATAAGACTTTTTCCAGCATGGAAACACTCTTTTGCATTAGAAGAAGCATTTTGCAGAGTTTTCCCGTGTGTTTCTGTCATCTGCAGTACCTGGCACGTTCAGGGCAAACGTTGTGAAAAACAGTCTCCTATTGGCCAGGAACGGTGAAATTTTACCCTTAGAGCTGAAATGACAGGTTTGCATCAAATGTGCTTCCGGCGTCAAAATAAGACTTTATCCAGCATGGAAACACTATTTTACATTAGAAGAAGCATTTTGCAGAGTTTTCCGTGTGTTTCTGTCATCTGCAGTACCTGGCACTTTCAGGGCAAACGTTGTGAAAAAACAGTCTCATATGGGCTGGAAGCGCTAAAACTGTAAGGTTAGAGCTGAAATGACAGGTTTGCATCAAATGTGCTGCCGGCGTCAAAATAAGACTTTTTCCAGCATGGAAACACTCTTTTACATTAGAAGAAGCATTTTGCACAGTTTTCCCGTGTGTTTCTGTCATCTGCAGTACCTGGCACTTTCAGGGCAAACGTTGTGAAAAAACAGTTTCATATTGGCAGGAACGGTAAAAATTTTACCGTTTGAGCTGAAATGACAGGTTTGAATGAAATGTGCTGCCGGCGTAGAAATAAGACTTTTTCCAGCATGGAAACACTGTTTTACATTAGAAGAAGCATTTTGCAGAGTTTTCCCGTGTGTTTCTGTCATCTGCAGTACCTGGCACTTCCAGGGCAAACATTGTGAAAAAACAGTCTCATATTGGCAGGAACAGTTAAATTTTACCTTATCTTATCTTAGAAATAAGACTTTTTCCAGCATGGAAACACTCTTTTGCATTAGAAGAAGCATTTTGCAGAGTTTTCCCGTGTGTTTCTGTCATCTGCAGTACCTGGCTTTTTCAGGGCAAACGTTGTGAAAAACAGTCTCCTATTGGCAGGAACGGTCAAATTTTACCCTTAGAGCTGAAATGACAGGTTTGCATCAAATGTGCTTCCGGCGTCAAAATAAGACTTTATCCAGCATGGAAACACTATTTTACATTAGAAGAAGCATTTTGCAGAGTTTTCCCGTGTGTTTCTGTCATCTGCAGTACCTGGCACGTTCAGGGCAAACGTTGTGAAAAACAGTCTCCTATTGGCCAGGAACGGTGAAATTTTACCCTTAGAGCTGAAATGACAGGTTTGCATCAAATGTGCTTCCGGCATCAAAATAAGACTTTATCCAGCATGGAAACACTATTTTACATTAGAAGAAGCATTTTGCAGAGTTTTCCCGTGTGTTTCTGTCATCTGCAGTACCTGGCACTTTCAGGGCAAACGTTGTGAAAAACAGTCTCCTATTGGCAGGAACGGTCAAATTTTACCCTTAGAGCTGAAATGACAGGTTTGCATCAAATGTGCTTCCGGCGTCAAAATAAGACTTTATCCAGCATGGAAACACTATTTTACATTAGAAGAAGCATTTTGCAGAGTTTTCCCGTGTGTTTCTGTCATCTGCAGTACCTGGCACGTTCAGGGCAAACGTTGTGAAAAACAGTCTCCTATTGGCCAGGAACGGTGAAATTTTACCCTTAGAGCTGAAATGACAGGTTTGCATCAAATGTGCTTCCGGCATCAAAATAAGACTTTATCCAGCATGGAAACACTATTTTACATTAGAAGAAGCATTTTGCAGAGTTTTCCCGTGTGTTTCTGTCATCTGCAGTACCTGGCACTTTCAGGGCAAACGTTGTGAAAAACAGTCTCGTATTGGCAGGAACGGTCAAATTTTACCGTTTGAGCTGAAATGAAAGGTTTGCATCAAATGTGCTGCCGGCGTAGAAATAAGACTTTTTCCAGCATGGAAACACTATTTTACATTAGGTTTGCATCAAATGTGCTGCCGGCGTAGAAATAAGACTTTTTCCAGCATGGAAACACTATTTTACATTAGAAGAAGCATTTTGCAGAGTTTTCCCGTGTGTTTCTGTCATCTGCAGTACCTGGCACTTTCAGGGCAAACGTTGTGAAAAACAGTCTCATATGGGCTGGGAGCGCTAAAACTGTAAGGTTAGAGCTGAAATGACAGGTTTGCATCAAATGTGCTGCCGGCGTAGAAATAAGACTTTTTCCAGCATGGAAACACTATTTTACATTAGAAGAAGCATTTTGCAGAGTTTTCCCGTGTGTTTCTGTCATCTGCAGTACCTGGCACTTTCAGGGCAAACGTTGTGAAAAACAGTCTCATATGGGCTGGAAGCGCTAAAACTGTAAGGTTAGAGCTGAAATGACAGGTTTGCATCAAATGTGCTGCCGGCGTAGAAATAAGACTTTTTCCAGCATGGAAACACTATTTTACATTAGAAGAAGCATTTTGCAGAGTTTTCCCGTGTGTTTCTGTCATCTGCAGTACCTGGCACTTTCAGGGCAAACGTTGTGAAAAACAGTCTCGTATTGGCAGGAACGGTCAAATTTTACCGTTTGAGCTGAAATGACAGGTTTGCATCATTAGAAGAAGCATTTTGCAGAGTTTTCCCGTGTGTTTCTGTCATCTGCAGTACCTGGCACTTTCAGGGCAAACGTTGTGAAAAACAGTCTCATATGGGCTGGAAGCGCTAAAACTGTAAGGTTAGAGCTGAAATGACAGGTTTGCATCAAATGTGCTGCCGGCGTCAAAATAAGACTTTTTCCAGCATGGAAACACTCTTTTACATTAGAAGAAGCATTTTGCAGAGTTTTCCCGTGTGTTTCTGTCATCTGCAGTACCTGGCACTTTCAGGGCAAACGTTGTGAAAAAACAGTTTCATATTGGCAGGAACGGTAAAAATTTTACCGTTTGAGCTGAAATGACAGGTTTGAATCAAATGTGCTGCCGGCGTAGAAATAAGACTTTTTCCAGCATGGAAACACTGTTTTACATTAGAAGAAGCATTTTGCAGAGTTTTCCCGTGTGTTTCTGTCATCTGCAGTACCTGGCACTTCCAGGGCAAACATTGTGAAAAAACAGTCTCATATTGGCAGGAACAGTTAAATTTTACCTTATCTTATCTTAGAAATAAGACTTTTTCCAGCATGGAAACACTAGTTTGCATTAGAAGAAGCATTTTGCAGAGTTTTCCCGTGTGTTTCTGTCATCTGCAGTACCTGGCACGTTCAGGGCAAACGTTGTGAAAAACAGTCTCCTATTGGCCAGGAACGGTGAAATTTTACCCTTAGAGCTGAAATGACAGGTTTGCATCAAATGTGCTTCCGGCGTCAAAATAAGACTTTATCCAGCATGGAAACACTATTTTACATTAGAAGAAGCATTTTGCAGAGTTTTCCCGTGTGTTTCTGTCATCTGCAGTACCTGGCACTTTCAGGGCAAACGTTGTGAAAAACAGGCTCATATTGGCAGGAACGGTCAAATTTTACCCTTAGACCTGAAATGACAGGTTTGCATCAAATGTGCTGCCGGCGTCAAAATAAGACTTTATCCAGCATGGAAACACTATTTTACATTAGAAGAAGCATTTTGCAGAGTTTTCAAGTATGTTTCTGTGATTTGTACTGTGTGTCATTTTCAGGGCACACGCTGTGTCCCAGACACACAGAGAATGGCTGGAAACGCTTAAAACGGCAAGTTTCAGTCAGTTAGTGCTGAAATGAACGGTGTGTCTAAAATATGTTGCTGGCGTCAAAATAAGACTGTTTCCAGCATGGAAACACTATTTTACATTAGAAGAAGCATTTTGCAGAGTTTTCCCGTGTGTTTCTTTCATCTGCAGTACCTGGCACTTTCAGGGCAAACGTTGTGAAAAACAGTCTCATATGGCCAGGAACGGTGAAATTTTACCGTTTGAGGTGAAATGACAGCTTTGTATCAAATGTGCTGCTGGCGTCAAAATAAGACTGTTTCCAGCATGGAAACACTATTTTACATTAGAAGAAGCATTTTGCAGAGTTTTCCCGTGTGTTTCTTTCATCTGCAGTACCTGGCACTTTCAGGGCAAACGTTGTGAAAAACAGTCTCATATGGCCAGGAACGGTGAAATTTTACCGTTTGAGGTGAAATGACAGCTTTGTATCAAATGTGCTGCTGGCGTCAAAATAAGACTGTTTCCAGCATGGAAACACTATTTTACATTAGAAGAAGCATTTCGCAGAGTTTTCAAGTATGTTTCTGTGATTTGTACTGTGTGGCATTTTCAGGGCACACGCTGTGGAAAAACAGTCTCATATGGCCAGGAACGGTGAAATTTTACCGTTTGAGCTGAAATGACAGCTTTGTATCAAATGTGCTGCTGGCGTCAAAATAAGACTGTTTCCAGCATGGAAACACTATTTTACATTAGAAGAAGCATTTCGCAGAGTTTTCAAGTATGTTTCTGTGATTTGTACTGTGTGGCATTTTCAGGGCACACGCTGTGAAAAACAGTCTCATATGGCCAGGAACGGTGAAATTTTACCGTTTCAGCTGAAATGACAGCTTTGTATCAAATGTGCTGCTGGCGTCAAAATAAGACTGTTTCCAGCATGGAAACACTATTTTACATTAGAAGAAGCATTTCGCAGAGTTTTCAAGTATGTTTCTGTGATTTGTACTGTGTGGCATTTTCAGGGCACACGCTGTGTCCCAGACACACAGAGAATGGCTGGAAACGCTTAAAACGGCAAGTTTCAGTCAGTTAGTGCTGAAATGAACGGTGTGTCTAAAATATGTTGCTGGCGTCAAAATAAGACTGTTTCCAGCATGGAAACACTATTTTACATTAGAAGAAGCATTTCGCAGAGTTTTCAAGTATGTTTCTGTGATTTGTACTGTGTGGCATTTTCAGGGCACACGCTGTGTCCCAGACACACAGAGAATGGCTGGAAACGCTTAAAACGGCAAGTTTCAGTCAGTTAGTGCTGAAATGAACGGTGTGTCTAAAATATGTTGCTGGCGTCAAAATAAGACTGTTTCCAGCATGGAAACACTATTTTACATTAGAAGAAGCATTTTGCAGAGTTTTCCCGTGTGTTTCTTTCATCTGCAGTACCTGGCACTTTCAGGGCAAACGTTGTGAAAAACAGTCTCACATGGCCAGGAACGGTGAAATTTTACCGTTTGAGCTTAAATGACAGCTTTGTATCAAATGTGCTGCTGGCGTCAAAATAAGACTGTTTCCAGCATGGAAACACTATTTTACATTAGAAGAAGCATTTCGCAGAGTTTTCAAGTATGTTTCTGTGATTTGTACTGTGTGTCATTTTCAGGGCACACGCTGTGTCCCAGACACACAGAGAATGGCTGGAAACGCTTAAAACGGCAAGTTTCAGTCAGTTAGTGCTGAAATGAACGGTGTGTCTAAAATATGTTGCTGGCGTCAAAATAAGACTTTTTCCAGCATGGAAACACTATTTTACATTAGAAGAAGCATTTCGCAGAGTTTTCAAGTATGTTTCTGTGATTTGTACTGTGTGGCATTTTCAGGGCACACGCTGTGTCCCAGACACACAGAGAATGGCTGGAAACGCTTAAAACGGCAAGTTTCAGTCAGTTAGTGCTGAAATGAACGGTGTTTCTAAAATATGTTGC